>VXBU01001764.1:0-112268 GCA_013400315.1 Bombycilla garrulus
TGTGTGTGTGTATTATTTTAGATGCTGGTATGCAGTAATGCCCAAAACCTTAGCCTAACTCATATATGGACCCTGATATGCTAGAAGCACACTTGACTATAATAGGAAATAAAATATTATTTAGCTCCAAATGGGATCTAAATACAGAAAATAATCCCCAGGGCTTTATGAGCTTGCATTTAGCAAACTTTTTCAGAAGCACATTCATAAAATAAGAGTGGTATATCCTAAAGATGAGTGGGGAATGCAGCTTATCTTTTTTTCCTTCACCTTCACTGCATGTTAACAGGAGCACTTATCTTTGGTTGATGCTTCAACTTAGTCCAAGGCATTTCTTCATTGTCTTTCACTCCCTGTTTCCTCATATTAGCATTCGGTATGCCACTGGCCTATTAATAGCTTGTATGAGCATGCACTGCAGACATATTCACCAGCACAGTTGCACATATGGCTGTCACTCCATGCTCTGCACTGAAGGATGGATCCTTGTGGAAAACATTTCTGCCCTCAGACTTCCACTAGCCAATTTGACATCTTCCCCAGATCAGAGACCCTTGCTGGCACCTCCAGGGGCACGCTTGGGCCTATGCACATGCTGGCTCCATGAATATTTAACAGAGAAATTGAGAAGACGCTTGCTAGTGATCCATCTGTTAAGTTGCTGGAGCTATACCAGGGACGAGTTGGCTGTGGACTTCTTCCATAATAATGCCAAGGTTCAACAGAGAATTTAAGGTATTCAGTTGATCCTCTGCCCAGAGCTGACTACTGGCAAAGAGTGTGGCCACAGTGCATAGCTGATGACAGCAGTTTTACCACTGAATAAAGCCAAAGCTATCTCTGAAATAATCAGCTGTGACTAATAATAAATAGTAACCTTACACTGTCCTTTTTTAGGATAAATTTAGGGTGTTTCTGCCCTATTTAAAGTAGCTAAGGTGTGCTGCTTCATACCTGATTTTAGCAAAGCCTAGTATTATGCTACCATGCCAAATAATATCCCTTGGACTTCTTGGCTTCCAGAACTCACATCCCTAACCAATGCTGCATAATAATAACTGTATTTTGGGAAGAGAGAATGTGATAAAAGGGAGAATAACACAACAGATAGTCCATTATGCCATCTCGTGCGTCCTAATGAAATATATTTGTTGCTTGGGGAACAGCATCAGGATTGCTATTAAATCACTGATGGGTCACAAAAAAGTGGAGTCAGCCTCCTGCAAGGTGTATCCCTCCTGTGTGAACATGGAAGCCATGGAATGGCAGCTAAATTTTCTCTCTCCCCTTCATAAATTTTAGATTTTTTGTTTGTCCTTTAATATTGAAATAATCTTGTACTTTAAAAGTCAAGTAAGCCACATTATTACTTTTCAAACAAGTTCAACTATTTTAAAAGAAAGGTTAGAAGAGAACAGTTGGTCATTTTTTCTCAGCATGAAGCAAGTTTTGACTTTAGGTTGGATCTGCCTGCATTTTCTAGTTTCTCTTTGTCACTTCCTCCCAGCTCACAATCTCCATGGGGAGTCACACGAGGGTGGAACAAACCTCTAAAGATTTGCTCCATTAGAAATTTTTTAGCTTGTTTAAGTAAAATTCTTAGCACATTAGCTTAGTTGACACCATATGAACTGGATGTCAGCAAATACAGGGAGAAGCTGTGTTTGACATAATGGTCTCTAGTTATTCTTAAATCCTGCAAGACAAAAATGTAACCCTGTCTGCTAGGTTATGGTCCTGAAAAAATGCTTCTATTTCTCCACATTGACAGCAATTGGCAGCATCATGAGAGCTAACTCAGTTGTTAAAACCATGTCTAAACACAGTAAAAATGCCCAAATGCAGTAAAGCCCTTAAGTACCATTAAAAAGACAGAGTATTTAATAAAACTATGGCTCAGGTTTGATGGCACCATAAATCTGCCTTGAGTTCTCCAATTTTATGGTGTAGCAATACAGCACGCAGTCTAGCTCTGCCTGAAACTCATAGGCTTGCAAAAAATTTACCCATTTTTTTTCTGACAAGCTGCTTCCATACAGATACATTGGTTCATGAACATCTGGTCTGTGAAAGAGTTTCTCTGGACTTCCCCATTTTGTTTAGTCCTGCCATTCTTGCTCTTTATGTTCAGAGTACTCTGCATGTCATCAGCCTTCTCTAAACATGATATCAGAACTTCTATTTTTGCTGTATTTCCATTTTTGTTTTTCATTGTGGTTGAACCTTTCTTGATCATGGACTCCTGCGCCAGCTCTAAGCCTGCCCTTGGCACCCAGCAGCTGGCATAAACAATGTCTGAGTTTGTCCATTTCATGGATTTGCTTTTGTCTATTTGGTGGCTTAGCTTATCCTGAAGGTCTGTCTTTTGGTATCCAAACCAGAGCTGTTGGCTTGACCAGAACCCTGGCAGTGCACATTAGGAAATTGTCTGCCATTCTCTCCTGCACAGATGCTTCAGTGTAGGCTCCAAAGCAACCTGGAACAAGGCAGGCCAAGACTGAGTTCCACAAGAGAATATGAACAAAGCCAAAGAATAGACAATCTGGTGCTGCAAGATTTGCATACTTTTAGTAAGAAGCACTCCAGAGTGCCTGAGGATGCCCTCTAATGTTAGTTCATTTCACCCAATGAAGAGAGAACTCCCCAAAAAACCCGTGGCAGGGCTATCCAGAGAGTGGAACTTTGCCATTACCCATTAACAGAATCAAACTATTGATCAACTTGTCACAGACTAGAAAATGTAGCCCTTTTTTTCTGATCATCTGGAGAGGAAGCTTTAATGTCATTTTCTGGGGATGCAGTTAAGCCCTGGATTCTTGGCCAAAAAGCTGACTGTTCTGTGCTGTCACCCACCTGTACCAGCTCCATTCTATTTGTCTAAGCCTACCTCATGCTAAGGGTTTTCAACAAAAATATCCTACACTTTGGGCCTGGGAGCCACCCCAACTGGAGTCATATTCATTACACACACAGTTTCCACACTTGATTGGGCTGGAACAAAAAGACTGATTTTTTTTTTTTTTTTTTACAAATCTCTGAGGACATCTACATGTGTACAAAAATCTCACTGACAGTTCATTATAGACAGGAAAGCATTTGGTGAAGTAAGGCCAGCCTGTATTCACATTTCCCCTCCTGAATAATTACCAGTCATATGTTACATCTCAGAAATGTGGTATAAGACTGAACTGTAGTTCAAAACACTGATACAGCATCTACCAGATGGTCCTCAATATATGAAGCCTCTTTCTTGATCCTGTGTGGGTTGCTTTTCCTGACCAAGATTTCAGCATTGGCCTCAGTCACCACGCATGATAGCAATATCATTCTGCATTTGGCTAGACTTCTATCGATCATGGAGAAAATAAGTTTCATCACTATGTCTCATCACAGCCACTAAAGACACTAGCACAAACCATGGCAGAGAGCATCACCAACATTTTCAGTTATTTTACACTCATTGGCTTCACTTGTATTTATACTATTTTCTAATTTCAGCTGGATTTGGCATGATAGAGATATGAGGCAACACATAGGGTAACCCTGTGTATCTTAGGACAAGTCAGATACCGGATGTGAATCAGATGCTTTTTCATCAAGTGCAGAATAACGGACTAACTGCCTAGGTTTTATGTTGCCTCCGTTAAAATAAAATTAGTGCAACTTATTGAACAGATTCAGGGTGTATTAAGTCCTCTAGATAAGACTGTAGCAGCAAAAAGAACTAGCAAATCCAGGCAAAAGAAAAGCCAGCCTGCCTCTGCCTCCTCAGTGCTAATGGAGTTCCAGCTCTTTTTCACCACTGCCTACCTAACAATTGGCTAGGTGATGTTTTGCTAATCCAAGTGACACTCTGGATGCAGGTGTTGATGTGGGTGACTGGCATAGAAATTCCAACCCATTTCACAGTGGAGCTGCTACACACAAGCTGCCTTTGAAAAAAATTCAACCCAGAGCCCACAGTTGGCCACCACTGGTCTTTAAGCACTGCCACCTTCTCCAGGCTGTCCAAGACCACTGAGAGTCACTGCTGCATGTTAGATTTGCCCTAATCCATAACTGCAGTGCCTCTACTAGCAATAATTCCAGTCACAACCCAGAACTCAGAAACTCCCCAAGGGACATAGCAGGAAGACATCCCTCATCTAACTACCAAAATCTGCAAGCTCCAGGAAATCGATGGCAGCTTGAAGAACCATCCTACACCTTCATTGCCAATGTGCAGTGTGAACAAGTGCATCCAGAAGCCTGTCACTGCAAGCAGCAGACACAGTCTTAGCCACATCAGTTATATGTGTGTTAATTGTTCTGCAGCTATTGTCAGACCAGATCATGCTTGACATCTTCTGTGCAGTCTAGGTTGCCAGTGTCCTACACACGTGGTTAGTTGGGGATTTCTAATGCTTACACATCTGAAATGAGGCTTGGGAGGTAAACCACTCCCCAGAGACCTTCCTGCTCCGAGACACTGTGTTCTGTCAGCAACATTTGTTCCTGATGAGCTCCTCAGACCAGTCATTTGTCCTTCCAACCATTTTCAGTATAGCTCTCTTAAAATACAAAGAAGTAGTCACGGATATTTTATCTTCAGAGTCTCCCTACAAGACTATGGGAAAATGTTAATCAACTACAGACATAACCCCCAGAATTTTAAAAGCCAGTTGTAGGAGTTGACTTCCATGGGCAAGTCACTTTCTGAGCAGCTTATGAAGGAAGATTCATTACCACAGTAAATCTCTAGCAATGCCTGATGGTCAAAACCTGTGTGGTTTGTCCCAGCACTCTGTTGAGCAGAGCTAATTACTAGGCAGGCTCTTCAGACTCTTAGAAATTTCTCCATCTGAAGACCCAATTAGACAAGCAGAATTTGTAAACCACGTAAAATATCTAATGGTGGGAGGCATCTGAAGTCAAGGCTGGAGTTAATATTGACAGTACAGAGATATTCCAGTCACCATTACATAAGGCTGTATGGCTTTGATCACATGAAAAAAGTCAGTTCTTGTAACACTGAATTAGAGAGCAATTAGTTTTATGCACACAATAAAAAAGTTCTTGGGAAGAGATATTACTGTTTATATCCTTAGTTAAAAAGAAAGAATTTATGCATTCACATATGAAATGTTTAACATTTCTGCTAAAAATGGAAAGAAGCAGGACAGTTTTGACCTGTACTGTAGAGTGGTGTAGTGGAATCTGATCCCTGTAACTTAAATATACCCTGCAAGTATCCATTCCTGTGGGAGGGCTGCATGCAACAGCAGCAATGATAAACAGGATGATGCACAATGCACAATGTTTTGCTTCTTTAAAAACATGTTGTTCTTTTCATATCTTGAAGTCTGTGTGTCTCTAATTCTGTCTTTTAATAATTTAATTAAGTGGCTTCCACTTAAAAACAAAATAAATTCACATAATGCTCTCCTCATTTCTCCTGCCACACACAAAGCATTATGCAGCAGTCTGGCTCAGAGCTGTGCTGCAGTGCTCAGCCAGTCAGTGCACATACATGACTGGCCACTTAGATGCCCCCTCTCAGAATGGGTAATGGACTGAATCCTAGCAGGGTTTCTCTCCAGAACATTGATTATGGTTTCTACCTAGCCATTTCATGCCGTCTATCCAGGGTGATATTTTTTTATCCTTCTGCTACCAATATTTCCTAAGCTGATGAATGGGTTTCACACCTAGTGGGCATGAAAGGTGTGGGCTGTTGGGAGGAAGCTAAAGGGAAAGTGACAGACAGAGCAGACAACATGATTTGATAAGTTAATTTACTCAGGAAGCCGGGCTAAATATGTAAGCCAGAACAAGATCATGTTTCTCCCTCCCAATTAAGATCATTTTCTAAGGACACAGGTACTCAAAGAAAGCAGATTTCTTTATTACATTTCAAAGACATTCTTCCAAAGCTAATGTGGGTGTACACCTATACCACCAAAGGAAACCGTACCACTCACTGAGTCGGAGTGGCTGGGTTTGACTGCAGCCACACTATACACAGAGTGGCCCTATGTTTTTCTT
The DNA here is from genome assembly GCA_013400315.1 of Bombycilla garrulus. NCBI lineage: Eukaryota > Metazoa > Chordata > Aves > Passeriformes > Bombycillidae > Bombycilla > Bombycilla garrulus. The sequence goes on from VXBU01001764.1 coordinate 6,025, forward strand.
GGTTTGGATACATACCAACTTCTGCTTACCTCAGATTCCAGCAGAAATGGCTAGTGTGAGACAACCTGTCCGAGGAGTCAGCTGTGTCCCTTTAGGCAAAAATTCTGGATAAAATACCACAGACAATTTCTACTCCCACTCAAATTAGGATTCTTAATGGACAGGTCAAGGTCTCTTTTCCATGTGGTCTATAAGGCAAAGCTACACAGTGATGACAAATGTGTCAATTCTGTGTTGGAAAACTCTAAGAAGTACGGACCTTCAGGCTTTCTGCACAGCATGTAGGAACAATGAATTCACAAAGCTCCACCGGAAAGACTTTCACCTCCCCCACATCACCACCTCCACACACATGGACACAACAGAGAACACCTTCTCTCAAAATTCAGCCTCCTAAAATTACAAGGAATATTTCAGAGCTCTTCAGCAGAATCAGCCACAGGAAACAGAACTCTGTTTTGTAGACTGAGTTCTTTCCTTAGACTCTGTCAAGCTCCTTTAACAGCTGGTGTCCTAAGACCCATACTTTGCCTGACCCATCCCCACAGGCAGATCAGACATGTGCTAATTTTCCCGAGTCTCTTGCTTGCAGTAAATCTCTCCCAGACATTTGATCAAATCACAATACTGTAACATGTAACTGCAGTAACTACAAATTTATAATGGAGTTATAATTTCCACCAGCATCTCCAATGGTTCTTGAAGTCATAAATAAACTTCTGTTTAAAATTGTGGTGTTTTTAGAAGGAATTACTGCAATGAAAGATAAAAACTTCTGATCTTTGCCCTTGCTTCTTATTTCCTCTTCTTCCAAAACTTTGTGAAGAAACACTGAAGTGATGACAAGGAAAATATTTATTCCTCTTGCTGCACTGTGGGGGAAGAGGAGGGGACCACGCAGGAGGGAGAGAGGACTATAAGTGATGGAAGGAGCTTTGTAAGGCAAACCTGTAAGCTAGATATGAGTGGATGTTGCAAAAATTTATCAACTATGTTTGTTTGACAAATGTTTTCTGTGACAAGTATGACATTATATGAGCAGCCTAAAAAAGTTGATTGAATACCACACTTACTGATTTATCAAATCCATTATTGGATGAAAGATGACAATTTATTGACTAATGGTTGGCATTTGTTAATCAGATCTCAAAGTCCTCAGTCAAGAAAACCTCTCCTGAGGCTAAATCCTGAAATTTTTAATTTGAACAAGATATTGCTCCACAGCCAGGGTACAAGAGTTCACCGTAGTCAAGATGGTGCTATTCACCTAGTAAGAAATGCACAGAAGATGAATCTATGCACTTGAGATTCAGATTTATTTCTTTTTTTGGTCTGAAGAATACATTTCAATGGCTGTTACTAATAAACATTATTTTTCTCCCAAATATCTCAAACATTTTCTCTCCCTATCCGATTGCAGACATTTGTATGAAACATCGCTGTTAAACTGCATGAAAGCACCAATCTTGAGAAGAGTCATCATCATCAAACACTTCATCTCACACTGGTACACAGCAACAGGAAAAAGACTCAGGAGATCAGCAGATCTACCCAGAACCATAAAAGCTGCAGCTAGAGTTATCATCAAAGCAATTTATTATTTTGCATATGATTTTAATCAACAGCCTATTACACTTATCACTGAAATAGACCAGGCTTTTAATTTTTCTGGTGTTACTATTGACCTTTGCAGATAATCCCATACTAGTTCTGGTCAACGTTCCATGGTGGTCACTTAGACTTTGCAGCATGAAACAGAAATTTCCATCTATTGCTGATCTTCACTTGACATGGTGAAGGAAAAGTGTATGAAGGTTGTGTGAACCCATATGAATCTAGGAAGATGGGAACTGGACAGGATGCTGGGAACTGAAGTACCAACATAATATTTCATAAATTCAAAGAGGAGAAGATATTTTATAATTTATTTTGGCTTGTATTTTGCCACTGCACCACCCCATCACACTGCACTCTCCATCCTCATTTTATTTTAATGAGCAATGCTAATTTTGGGCAGCTCTAAAGAAAATGTGCTGTATGAAAGCAAGAAGTGTTATCATGTTTGCAATTTAGAAATTTGCAAATTAGAAATTATTTCAATAGCTGCCACTGCCTAATGCTCAGAAGAAATCTTGCTTTGATGTCTAAACCAGAAATAATATAACGTTTTACTGACTATTTCTATCTAAACAGAATAATTTACTTTGAATGTATTTGCATACAGAGTTGAACCCTTCTTCCCTCAAATTACTGTGGAGAAACAAGATTTGTACTATTTGATTGCATAGATACACTAGCACTTTAGATTGCTTTCTTCTGTCAGGACTGCATTTCTCCTATGCACGAATGACTCAGTTTAGCTTTCCTGTATGCTGCTACTACATAGTGATATACTGTTGCCAGAGAGGCATGCAAGGAGAATAGGCATTCTATACAACCAGATTTTCACTGAGGATTACACTTGTTGAGTTATTTCTCATGCTTTCTTCCCCATCTAAACTTTATAACCATTGCAGGAGGCCTGATGAAGCCAGAGTTAGAAGAGGACTACAGATGCTAATTGCTCTTGAGAAGAGTGTTCTACCTAAAACAACTCCTGCTTTAAAACACAGCACCAGAAACATCTAATTAAATGTAAGTCAGAGAATAACAGCAAAAGAAGTGCCCAGTTGGAGATATTTTGCCGATATCATGACCTTATGGAATATGGAAGCAGGTCCCTCTAGCTTGAACAGTGTGCCTGAACTGACCAGAACCAATGTAAGCTCTATATGGACTATATTAAAAGCAAGGCCAAGTGAGATTTTAGTTCTTAGGCTAGGATACCCTCTTTTCTCACGTTTTCTGTCCATTCCTCATTCTTCTCTCCTTTCTACTATTCCGTCTTTAAATTGTCCACCATATGACATTTGCAAGAAGGGAACAGAGCAGACCTGGCAGAGTCTCTCTGTGCTGCTGCACTGGTTGATATCTACTACCTGAGACAAGGTGAGATAAGCACCAGGAATTGCTAGAAATGTCTGGTTCTCATTTCTCTTATTAGGCTTCCTGCTCAGAGTGGCACCTAAATAACATACCTGCACTGTGATTGATAGAATTGTACATTTAAAAAAACTTGTATAGTAAAAAAACCCAAGCATTGATATAAAAATAACTTATAAGTCAAATTCATAACCACTGTAGGTGGTTATATAGTAAAAAGAATATATAAGCAAAATAGATTGGATATAGGTATAGATAGAGATAGTTTTTAAGTAAATAACAGATCTCACTTTCATGCTCAGCTTCACTCATTTGTGCAAATGTTCAAACAAAGACATCTAATACAGTAATGGAAACTACCAGAGCTTTTCTGATAGCCAAAAATATCCAAAATACACACTACATTCTTTGGGACTTCTATGTAAATGCTTCACCATCCCAACAATGGACTGAATTTCACAGTGTATTTGTGTCATATTTTCTTATTTTTTATTGAGTTTGAAGTAATTCTTCACCAGAAAACATATGACATGCTTTGACACTGAAAGCAGAGTGGATGAAAGGAAGAGAAAAAATATGAATATCAGGAAATAAGATCAAGTTAAAACACCAATTTTTGAAGTCTGCAATCATGACCAAAATTTTTACTGGAATATAAGGCGTGTTATTAATATGATTCCTCCTGACACTACAAAAGGAATCTTGCAGTAGGACAATTCAGGTAAAGAAACTAAATTTAGCACTCTTCAAGAAGTAGTAAACCAGTGGAAACAGAATCTGTATATAAGCATTAAAGCTTTTCCAGGTTTCAAAAGGATTCAATGGGGGAAAAGGAATAGTATAATAAGTAGTCCACAAAACAAGAACAATATAAATTTTCAATATTATCAAATAAAAAAGTATCCATTTTTTAATGCTAAATATAGGCTAAAATACTCATAAGAAAGTATTGGCATTGCAAACATTTTTTCCATTTCAATGAATTCTTGTGTAATTCTTGTGATTCTAATCATAAAGGGGAGATTAAACACATTATGTGGGTTGTCTTGTTTATCAATACTTTGAAAAACAAAATACTGTAACTAGTATATCTTACATTAGAACTCTAATTAAAAATATCATAATCTTGAGTTGCCAAGAAAATCTTGAAAGAAAAATTGAGCTCTTTTCCATGGGAACAAATTTGACATTTTTAAAGGTTTTGCTGAATTGTTTTGTTGTTCTGTTAATAACATCACAATTATGGAGCAAAAAAAGTATTAAGAATGAACAATTCACTGGACTCATTCTGTTGTAATGAACCATCACATTCTAGGCATTTTTTGCTGTGTAGTATAGTATAGAAGGCTGCAATCTGAGTACTTTAAAACAAGCACTTGGATAATATGTGAGGTACGTGGTAATGGACACATTGTTTTATTAGCTTATATTGGGGCAGTACCACACACTGGTCATTGCTCAAAAAGCCTCAGAGCAGTCAACAGAATTTTTATACTTCTGAACATGCACTCTGTGTCCAGCTGATACAGTACATAGCGGGAAACATGCCATGGTCACCTCAGGTTGGTGGTCCCCGTTATTCTTCAGTAGTGATCTGTCCGATCATAACACCTTCTCAGTACAAGTTTGGCCAGTAAATGGGAATGCTGAGCTCCTGCTTTGTTGTAATGCCCATTAACTTGGGCCCAGATAACAATCTGCATCCTCTCCCATGTGCAAAATGAGAACACCTAACTTCTCACCATTTAGACAGTCTCAGTGCTCAGTTTGTTGTGTTATATAATCAAGGAGCAAGGGGCTCCTGATTATTAGCCCTCTCACACTGGCAAGCCCTCCCTAGTCTGTCTGCTCTTTGCAAGTTTGTGCTCACTGATCCTGACACTAGCCCTACACAAAACGTGGTTTCCAGAGCACTATGTGCTTTGGGTGACATTTTCAGAAGTACAAGAGGAGCTTTTGTATTCGGCTGTGTACATATCAGGAGGTAAACAGCAAACGCAGCAAAGCTGTATTGCCTCCCTGAATAGATAAGCCCCAGCCCCATTATCAAATAAAGAGATCTTGGCTCTGAAGTGCCCAAGTCACTGTTGAAAAATCAGATTCTATTGTAAAATGAAACTTGTTTGACCGCTAGGCTCCTAAGAGAGGTCAGCTGCCTCATATACACAGAAACTTTGACAGACTTGGTCAAAGCATGCGTTGAGCCAGCTGACGCCTTCCTTCTGTATTTAAACTGCAGCTTCCTACAGGAGAAGAGAAAGAACAGGAATCTGTACCTCACTTCATTTACCCTCAGACACAGAAATACAAGGTGATATTTTGAGAAGCAGCGTGAAAAAATCCACCACAAAAAATAAAAGAGTGTGGTTTCAAAACCTGCCTGTTTCCTGAGAGAGGCTCTGTGATGGAAGCTCTCTGTTGTTGAGGAGAAAGCACACACCACATATGTGTAAACATAATCCACATAGTCTGTGATGCTTCTAAACATAGAGCATGTTATCAGCACTGCTGTGGGTATTGGCAGCTGAGAGGCTGCCCAACACCATGTTTATCTAATGGACCATAATAGACAGAGCGGCTGAGCACAATAGACAGTGAGATGTGTAAGTATGTTCTGAGCTAGTACAAGTCCTTTTTTCTCTTTTCCAAACGGGAAAAGGAGGGGGTGAGGGCATTACACAAGACAGATCACAAGGCTGTCCAGCAGCCACTGAACCATAGCATAAAGGCCTTGTTTAGATAAATAATGACTCCTTTACTTTATTCTTAGAACTGGAAGTCTCTAGAACTGAAACATAATGTCCCACAACTGCTTCTGGCATCTGTTCTTCAGAGAGAGGATTGGGCCATTTATAAGGCGATCCATTTTCACAAAGGTTTGTACTGTTGCAGAGGGAATTCATCTCTTCCCATCAATAGATCCCATCCACTTACAAAGGGCAACAAGGCAATGAAGTAAGAGTTTCAACACAGTCTTTTGGAAATTAACCAGGCAATCAAATCATGTGCCTTCCTCAAGCCTCTTCTGATCATCCTACAGAGAGTCCCAGGAAGAGTATACTAAGCTAAGGAAAAACTAGCATCATCTGAACAGTTTGGACGTGAAGGTATTTCATTCGCCATAGTTTTGGGAAAGGGAGGGGGATGTTATTGCTAATTTGCTGGTTTTAACTTTAATATCAAGAACACTTTCAGAGTTCAGAATTCAGTTTCATGGTTTGCTGAGTTCTGGAAATTAGAATAATGAAGCTGACATACTTCCATGTACATGCAAGGGTTTAACAATTCCTTATAAACTGAGTATCTGGAGGTGTTCAGAGAAGACTTCACTACTCCTAGGACAACCACAGCAGCCTGAAAGGAGATATTTTTTTTCATCTCAGGAAGTGAACACAAGAAAGAAAGACCAGAGTAAATTATGATGGTTTACTCCTGAATCCTATCTCATTTTCTCCTGAGAAACTACTTTTGTGAAACACCTGCACTATGAATAGTTTATTCATCAATTTATCCCTTTTTCCCCAATTGCGACTTACTAGAAAATGGCTCATGAGCTCTCATAAATCTATTACATATTTGACATTTATTCTAGTTCAAAAACCATATTAGTCTGTGGTTAGTTCACAACCTGGTCGTGACAGGTTTTACTATTCATTTCAGAGAGTATGCAAGTGTTGATACATCCCAGAGGCACCTAACTTCTCAACCAAGTGAAGCTCACCTCAGTGTTCAACAAATTCACTCCAATAGCAAGGAGGCAGTGGATCCTATTCAAACACATATGCAACAGGTGTGGGAGGGGAAGGGGGAGCGAACGGACATGGAGAGGCAGGGAGAGTCTCCATGTGAGGTAACAGCCAAGTAACAACTTGCAGTCTGGAGGGTTCATTTGGACAGCAGAGAAAAAGCCCAGGAAGCATGACTAAAAGCCTGGTTATGTGGGAATACGTTCAAATGAAGAGACAAGGATCAGGTAGGATGACCTATTTAAGTGTTTGGCTTTCCTTGCACTTCTAGGAAATTTATTACTGCAGAAAATATGGAGGCAAAGAGTAGTTTAATTGACAAGCTAACACTGATAGATGTGATATTCCACGGAGACCTCTGCCTAGGCAGGAGAGTAAGCAAATCTTTAAACTGACTGTACAAGTGCTTCTAAAATTTTGGCTTGTTTTTCATCTTTATAATGCTGTAAATTTTAGAATGAACTTTAAAGGGTAACCACTAGACATTACTTGATCTACCTGCTTCACAGACAATTTAACTAAGACTCAGTAAAGCAAGGGGGTTTTAGTCCTGTTGTGAGAGGAAAGATTGGCAGGAGCATAACAAAGTGAAGGTCACTTAGGAATTCTATTTCAAGTATTTTAGAAATAAAACCACGTAGTCACACCAAGCCATTCAGGAAGCTGTAATTATCTACTCTGTTTTGGAGAATACTTGTGACAAACCAGCCAGTGTTGCAAGTGGTGGCCTCAGATCAGAAAAGAAGTCTGTAAAATTCAAGCTTCAGCAGAAACCCAAAGATGAGTCACAGCCAGGGTTAAAACCGAAACAAAAGCCTATGTTACATTAGGATTCGTCATTAAGATAAACAACCAAGACAGACACACACACACAGACAGACACACACAGACACGCACACAGACACACACAGTTGCTATTGCCTCCTACTAGGAACAGTTCAGTCTTTTCCTGATGATTTTATATACCCACCCTCTGGGGATACAGCTGACTGCTAGCAATTACCCTTGATACACCAGCAGGTATTTCCTGAGGGGAAATGACTGTCCTAATAGCTAGTGGCTGGTAAGCCTCCAGCTGACTGAGGCAGTTTTAACTCCTGACAAACTAGGTCCTGTCCATTCACCTTGTCACTTTAAATACTTTAATGCCTTCTTTGCAGAGAACTCAATGTTCCTAGAAAATTTTTAATTTTTTTAATTTGCACCTATAATGTTCTATGGGTGCAAAAGTTTGCATCTCTCATTTCCATTTGCTTCTGGTTGCCAGGTGGCAGAGCAGAAATCTGGAACAGATCACAGCATGCCTCAGGCTCCCCAGATCTATCCACTACTTAGCAAACATAAGGGTGTGAAGGTCTCTGAGGATGAAGCATCACAGCTGGTGAGGGAGACTTTCCACAAGAGTGAGAGCAAGTAACAGAATCTTCAATCCTTCCCAGGGCTGCATTTTCAAAGGCAGTTGGGACAGTGTCTTTGCCTCTCTGCCACCCTGAGGTGCACGCAGCTGCCCCACTGCCAGCTTTGCAATGTTTCTGTGGCATGGCCTCCTCAGCACATACTGTCCACCTACCTCAGGAGCCTGCTATGCCCAAGAACAGCAGGCAAGATAAGGCTGGCCACGCTGTGCAGCTGTTCTCCTTCGACTTGGCAGCAATGGACTGATCCCATACGAATTGAGGTTCCCAGTGAAACCCAAGGTAAGCCTCTCACCCAGGAATTTAAATTAAAAGATTGGTCCTCAGTGAGATAATTGTCCACAATTGCAAATTTTAATCAATGGTAACAACAATATTTTAATAAAGGGAGAAGGGAAAACCAAGTAAAACAAGTGGCTAATATGCACTGCATAAATCATGGAGTATGACCATCTCACAGCCAGATTTGGAAAGCTGCACCAGCCTGTTTCTTCCTCCTCCCTGTGGTAACATTTCCTTCCCATTTAAAGACTTTCAAGTTTTCCCACATAGTAAGATCAGTTCAAGCTACTTCTACTCTTCTGTCTTCCTCTTTCCCACCAGCTCACTGTTAGTTGTGTCAGTTGTGTCAGAAGTTCCTGGTTTTTCTCCTCTAAATGAAAATACATCTAGCGCCATAAGATCTATCAATCTTCTTGCCTGAGCAAGACCCTTAAATGAGTTTTCATATTTCACAGATTAGAAGGAGCCACTTTAATAGTATTTTCACCTCTAGCTTTCACACACTCACAAAAGAAGACATTTCCTTACTCTAGTATCCTTACTCTCCCTAGGAATATTGAGCAATAACTGTCTAATACACAATTTCTGACATTATTCCCAAAACAAACTATTTTCCAACCCCTTTCTTTTTCTCAGAAGTGGCTCTCAGGCAGAACAAATTACATAAATAAAGCTAAAGCAGCCACTCTCACATCAGCCCTTTGGATCCTATCTGCTCTCCTTGGCAGACACCAACAGGAAGCCCCTCTAGTGGGAAAGTATTCCTGGTGGGAGGGAGTGTATCACTTTTTAAGTCAGTCTTCCAGTTTTTCCAAGCGGTTTTCTGTGAAACAGTCAAATGTAAAACATCACTCATCTTAGTAGTGTATTGATAAATCCTATTGAATTCAATAAGACTTCTGCTTCTCAAGTACTTTGGCAGTTCTGGAAACTTTACTGCTAAACTTCTCAGGGTGAACATGAATCATTGAGCTGCTCATCAGCTCAAACCCTGCTTTGGCATGTCTGGATCAGCTTTTCTTGGATCAGGAATTTGTAAAAATTAGATGCAACTCATTAGGATTCTAGAAAAAAACAAAAGAAAAACTTCCATTTAGTCCTCTCTTGATGAGATCAACAAACCCATAAATTTCCTATTTAAATATTTTCCCTCACTATAATACACATGCAACACACATACATGAGTATTTATATATATAATGCACACATACATGCCTATATAATAAGAGTATATATAGAAAGCATGAATAAAACAAACCACATTCAAAGATTTTGAAAATTCAAATCCACCTAGATACAGTATGCAGACCTAAGGCATTATATATATGGCTTTTGGCACCCATTATTAGTTAGTCAAATAAATAGTCAAATAAATTATTTAACAATTACTAGGGACTAAATATATTTTGTAGGATTTTGTTGGATTTTGCTTTTTGCTTTAGATAAACTTTAGTCTGCTGCTAGCTGGATTTGTTTACTTTGAAATGTTTCTGAATGCTTTGATAGAGACAAGAGTTCTAATATTATTGCCAAATTTTTGCCAGATTGAAAATGTGCATGGCTTATTTTTCTTCTAAGACTGCATAAGAACACTATGTTTCAGGTCTCAGTTTGCAAACCCTGCAAGTTCTCGCTGATAACTTCTTTTAGAGAATTGTAGTTCCTACATGGCCAAAGCATAGATCATGACCTTACTGTGCAAAATTTCACTAGTTTGCACAACTTCCTCAGTATGTGGCTCTGAATAAATTTGTACTATGTCACTGCCTCCAACAAAATTTAGAATTGCAGCTCCAATAAAGACATAGGCACATACCAGAGTTTCCAAATATTTGCTCAAAAGGGAGCCAGAGAAGCAAAATCTTCAGCTCCGAAGTGCAATGCATTTTACAATTATTCATCCTTATTTGGGAAAAGACTACCAGCTACTAAAAAAGAGCAGTCTTCAGTTGACTGCATGACTTGAATGCACTATAAGGTTTCTACATAACTCAAACTGTCCATGTTTGTGTTTGTGTGTCAGTGTTAGAAGCCGAGTTCAGCTCTCAGAATCTCACAAGCCAGAGCACAGAGGTGACCCAAGGGAGTGTATGACAGAAAAGGAAACCAAAGATAGTGGCGGAGACCAACAAGGCAAAGCTGGGGCAACTTTTTGGTTTGCTTTAAGTAGAAGAATATAGATACAGAAAAGCATTTGACTTTGGAGAGAGTAAGATGAAAACCAAAGTACACTTTGTACTTTCCCAGATCAGCAACCCACACTGGTCACTCACTTTGGGCCATTTCTTGCTGAAAAGGAGATTCCTGTGACTAGGCAAGTTTTTGAGGAGAACAATTCTAATTTCCAAGTCATATCTCCTCACTCCCTGATCTGGCTTGTCAGTGTAGATCTTCCCTGGCCACCCAGAAAGAATTTTCCTTCATGATTCCAGGCAATCAGTTTTTTGCTCCCTTCTTGCAGCATAAACCCAGGATTGCACTGGCAAGCACTGAGCCAGTCTGACATATTTTTAAAGTTCTGCACAAAGGTTGTGGGGTGCACACCAAGCTTAACAGATTGATTTAATATTAATATTTAGAGGATATTTAGATTATACTCAGCTTAGTGTCTAGAAGTAGACCCCAGCTGTTTTTCTGAAAGTGCCAGCAGACATTTTTCATTGGTCTCCAAGAGTAATTTGAAGAGAGGAAAAGAAAAAACAACACCAGGAAAAAAAAGAAAAAAAAAACCCCACCAAACAAACAAACAAAAAACCCACCACACTAAGAACTAAGGCAACCTCTGCACTCTTCAGTCATAATTAAAGTTGTCCTGATCTTACCTCCAGACTGGATTGATGTTGTCCTCCCCTAAGACCTGCACTGAAGAAAACCCTTTTGGACTGTTGTAATGGCTCTAATCACTTTTGATAAAACTTTAGACTTCAGAAAAATTATTCCTTATAGAGTTCCATTGTTAGTCACCATGAGGCATGAGTCATGCCTTTTACATGAAGCTGAGCAGAAATATGGGGATACTTTTATAAAGGGGAAGAATTGCACTCTCTGGAAAAAGCAGCTGATGTTTGACCATGGTAATTTAAAATCGTTCTGGTGTTTTGGGCAGCCATCTATCAAAACACAACTAATAAATACCATAATTAGAAACAAGGCAATGAGAGAGAGAAGGTAATACTTAATGAAAATGAAAACATATGATGAAGATTGGTCTCTGGAAAGAGAAGGAAGGGATTTTGAATAATCTGTGTTTGTGTACACAGAAAACAAAAAAAATTAAGAAAACAATTAATGGCTGCAGAAAGAGTAAATACCAAAAGATCTGTAACAAACAAACTTGGTCAAAAAAAGAGTGGCTAATGTCCACATGCAGCTGGCATTCAACAGTGACTGCAAGTGATACATCTTTTATAATGGGCAGACAACCAAATGAATATAAATTGTAAAGGGGGAGAGGATATAAAGAGGAAAAAGAAGAAAAGTTGTTTGCTTTTGTTGCAAACCATGACATTTGGCAAGTAATGGAAAGGGAGGATAATTTCTTAAAAGACAGAGCAAAGACTGACAGAAAGCTCAGTAACATGAATTAAAAAGACACAAATGTAAAATGAAGTAAGCACAGTTATTCCTTGAAGATAAAGGGATTACCATCACCAGAATTCCACAACTACTTTCAACTTTATCCCTCTCTGTGGGGTTAGAGTTTTTAAGCTGCAATGCATTTCTTAATGACTTGATCATATTCTAAAGTTCAGAATTACAAAAAGCACAGGAAATATTTATTTCTCTAACAGTCTAAGGTTCACTGCCTCTTAGTGAAGACTTTTTATATCAAATGACACCTTTCAAATCTCCTTCGTAATGAAATGCAAAAACAACAACAGCAAAAGGGAAACAAAAGAGAATGGAATTTTCTCTGACTTGTTCAGAAATGGCCCATCTTTTATGTTCAAGTTTTAAATAATAACATAAAAATCATACTGGGACAGAAACTACACCAGAAGAATTCAAGATAAGACTCATTTCAGAAAGGTATGAATATCTTATAATAGTGGTGAGGCAATAATAACCAGAACTAGAATTGTAACTAGTTGTTAGTGACTACTTTGTCTGAAATAATAAAGATTTGAATTTCCTGAATACAGGCAGAAGTATCCAATTCCGAACATGGCAAAAGATAATAATTCCCAATACACATGGGAAAAGAAAGACCAATAGAGAAGCCATGTTGAATTTAACCTTGATTTGAACAGAGCCTGGCTCTGATATGGTAGATTGTTAAGTCAAAAGCTCTGCTACCACCTGCCCCCCCCAGGGTGGAAAATCTTGTTTGTTTCTGCCCAAGCATAAGTAAGGAGAAAGATCCCCAATCAGTTAAAGGCTTCAGGCTGCTCTGAGTAGTGGTTCCATACTAATTTCTTTCCCCCATGTCCCACCCCAAGGATTCTCATGTGATGAGGCAACTTCATCCTTAACTTGTTTTCTGCATTGCAGAGAAAATATCCGTTTCTCAGACAGAAAAAGTTCTTGCTCTCCTTTATTTTTTATCTCTATTTTTCTTTTCATTTTTTTTTTCTTTTTCTTTTTCTTTTTCTTTCTTTCTTTCTTTCTTTCTTTCTTTCTTTCTTTCTTTCTTTCTCTTTCTTTCTTCTTTCCCCTTTTTTCATATTCTTTTTTGCTGTTGTGGCCTTTTGCCAACTGACCTTAAATAAACTTATGATTCCCATGACCCCCTATATGACGAAAAATGCAAGGAATATAAAAATATTTTCCACAATATAAATAATATATAAATAATATTTTATTTTCATGGCATCTACCATCACAGGAAAAAAAAAAAAGACATGAAATCTAGAAATTACAGTAGGGACTCTAGGGAAAGGAGGAAGCTGTTGGCCCAAACTGAAGAGAATGGCCCATAGATCAGACACTTGTAGCCAGGCTTTGTCCCTCAGAGACAGTCATCCTAGCTACAATCATCCAGGAATTTCAAGAGCCCATTACACAGTACTCATTTCTACAAAGTCCTGAGGGTCTGAGGGTCTGGAGGGTCTGGAATGAACTAAGGAATGCATCGTGTACTTAGAAGACCAAAATGTGTTACTCTTCCTGTGTACCAGAATGAAAGAGGTGATTCATTACAGAGGAAAGTTTTACAAAGTATAACAGCACAAAGCCACATCCAACAACTTCATCTCTCCTTATGAGCAGTAGCTGAATGATTTTCTAAATATTTTTCAAGTCATCACATTCCTTTTTCAATCATTATCTTCTATTAATATCATTCTCTTTGGCTTAATTCTTTCCCCATTCATTTTAAAATTATCTTTTTCTTTCTTTTTTCCTAATATACAACCAAGCTTCCTGCAAGAACTACCAGTGGTTTTCATCCTTTAGCCAGTTGAAACTCTGAGGATTCAATTCAAATATTTTGCTTTCCCAGAACTAAAAGGTTGAGAATTCAATGATAGACAAATAATTTAAAATGAAAATAATAGTGCACCCAGAGCTTTTTGTTATGCCTAAATGACTCAGAACCAAGCTTTCACTTTTGAAACTGTGCAGGGAGTAATTCCTTCTTTACACATGTTCACATTACCTCTTAACATGCTTAGTGACACAAAACAAATGCTCCATCAGAACACCTAGAGCCAAGGGCTGTATCTTTCCAAGAAAAAAGGGTAAAATATGGCAGAATTATCATAAAATACTTTTGAATTTGTCTCAGGATGTTTGTAGCTTTCCATATGAACAGCCAATATTTGAATGCATTTCAGCTGTAAATCCAAATCTTTGATTAGATAATTCAGTATATCAAATTGATTTAAGTCCACCCATGACCAAACCAGAATTCTCCATATTCTACTCAATTTGTAAATCTTGTGAATCATTAAAAATGACACATTAACATGTTGCTTCATAAAGCATATCAGAAATTTTACACCTGCAATGTCAGAGCAGAGAGAATCACAATGCAGCGTTATCACAGCTACAACTGCTAAGCAAGACACTCATAAAAGACGGGGTTTAAAAAAAATTAGAGACCTCTGACATAAAAGTAGTGATGCAACTATTGCATGAAATCAAACACAAATTTCTCTTTTTTATTAAGGGATATTTGAAATAAGTAAATTTGATACACTAAGAAAAGGAATCTGTCACAGTGCACACTGCTGTTTATTGAAATTTATGTAATTGGTATATAATATGAAAAGTACAAGTGCAATTAGGTATGCAGGTAGTATACCTGGTGTAAGTTGTACCATAACATGATATATTAATATAGTAAGATAGCCAGAACTTAATGAATAAAACATTCAGATGGTTGTATTAAGTGTCCAGATCCACCATGTGTGTGCTCTGACTGCTGAAATTGCAAGTTGTCTTGAAAAACAATTGAAACTCATGCTGTTATTTCAGGGGCAAAGGTGAATTTTAGAACAAGGAAATTCATAGAGATGGAAAGAATCATTGTTCAAGTAATTAATAAGAATCTGAACAATTCAGATTCTCAGCATAACTATGATGATATTGGAATGTGATTAATTTTTTCATGGGTAGTTTATCTCATTTAATTAGGTCTTGCAGTCCTCGGACAGCTCTTTTACATGTGAAAAGGAGAATTCTGTTGATATTTTCTACAGTGTAGAAAATTGATTGCAGTGCATTTCCACCCAGAACTTCCCAAACACCTGGGCCAAACTGGAAACAAGAGTAATTGCATTTTAAAACTCTCAAAGAAACCAAAGGAATAATTTCCCCAGTTATGTACTTAAGTGCACAGAGCTAGATGGGGGAGCATGTCCCTTCGTATGTGTGTCTGTCACTGACACAACTCAATCAAGGAAGCAGTAAACTTGTCCCATGTGTTTTCTCTGTTAATTGCTTTCTTCTATTGTTCAGATTCCAGAGGACACTGGGAGTCCCCAGTAAAGACATGGTATGTCAGAAGGCTTACCAAAACAAGGTTTTTTAAAATGTTCCTTTCAGCAACTTGTTAAATTCCTCACCTTCATCTTTCATTCTGCAGGCAGCAGGCTCTGAGGAAGTGGACGGCAAATCGGCTGCTTTGAAATTACAGACCATTTAACCAAAAAAATCTTGAAAGACTTAATCTTTTCTTCTACTGACCTTGTGGTTCCCCCACATGAGCCTACCACCACTGTATCAGCAGTTACAGATTTTGGCTGTCACTTCCTCCTATATTTTTAACAGATGGGTTCATTCATTTTTATGCTTTTTTTTTTTTTCATGCCTGCTTTTAATTTCCCTCTTTCCCCATCCTCAAAGCACCAAATTTACATGTAATGTTCCCTCTCTCAGAGACACATCACCCCTCACAGCCCTGCGGAGGCCAAAGAGGCTGAGACCTCACCCTACCACCATGAGGAGCATGTCAGCTGCTCTGCACCAGGGAAGAGCTTTCTGTGAAATACAAAAAATCCTTCCCAGGGGACAGTAACAAGAACAACCCATTGTTTTGGTTTTATATGCATAAAGGTGTCAGTTGTTTTTTAACATTTAAATATCTTTCCAAATGATTGACAAATTAAATACACCTCACTGAATAGGAGGTCCACCCTAACATTCAAAGTACAGGATTTTACTTGCAGGTAGAGAAAAACAAATATTTAGGATAATAAAATCTTCATTAACTAATTACTTTCAGGAGAGTCACAGAAGTAAAACTTGAGCAGCTATTAGCAATCTGACAAGATGCTATTTATTTAGATCAGGTCTTCAGAGTGTCTGTTAGCCCTGTAATGATTTTTTAATATCTGTAATTTTCCTTAAGGCTAAACAAATGAGGAAGCCATCTTGTTTTCCACATCATTGGACCTAGCATGCTCCAGCAGATTACCATAGCAACCAAAGCAAGTGTGCCCGGTGTGAAGGGAACAGTCTAGGCCTCATTTCCTAAAAGCATGTTCATACTGAGGTTGACTCACCAATTAAAAGACTTTTCTGTCCTCCAGGGTTTCAGGGATGTAAATAGAGACGTGAAGCCTGGCTGATCAGCTGCTTTACCTGAGCTAGCTACTCTTAGCAATTGCCTAAATATAGATGAAATATCCAGCAAATAGAGAAAGAAGTATTTCCGGAATTTCATCAAGGACTGTATTAATCCTAAACAAATAAATAAATAAATAAAGTTTAAAACAAAATTGCTACTTTGAAGAGTGCATTGAGACAGTTCTTGTGATTTTGTGATTACTGAGTAAACAGCTTGAACAAGGGGGTGTTCTCCAAACCTTGGAAGATGCTGGCAGTGCATCTTTTACAGCATCAACAATAACATGTTTTGTCATCAGCCCTCTGTCAGTGTGTCTGAGTCACACACATTTGGTATAAGTGAGGATTAATTATAGATCTAATAGAAAAAAAAAAAAAAAAGATGCGATACTGTGGGATGACTGTTCCAACATAGCTTTTAGGCATCATTCATTTTCTTATGATCAGCTGCTCACAAGTTGCTTTTATTAAACAGAACGAAATTTTATAAAGAATGGAAAGCTTTATACCGTCAATTAATGAATTCTCTCATCATGATATCAATTTGCTTAGCACAAAATTGTGGCTGCAGCTGATTCAAACAAAAAAGTTTGTGTAATAATTTTTCCTATTTTGCTATATTGAGACTGATTTAGAAAAGAAGATATAATAAATTGAGAAATATGATTGAACTGCAAATATTAGAAATAAAATAACATTTTGGTCAAAGTGAAATAATTGATTTAGTAGGTAGTCACTGTCAAAATGTAGATCAAGTATTGAAAGAAACAGTAACACTACACATTGGACTCAGTATAAGATCTGTTTTGACACATTTACAGTTGATCATGTAAATGTCTCTTATTGGAAAGCATCCATCACAAAACTCCAAAAGCCTTCAAACTCTTCAGAGATGTGGCTAGAACAGCCATCAGAGACAGAACACTAATAAGAAACATCTCTATAGAGTGCTATCCTGTTTGGATAAACACTGAATACATAGTAGTTTTCAGTCATGAGTTTCTGAACGGCAGTAAATCCAAAAGCACCCTTGTACTATTCTGCTACCACTGAGCAAAGAAAAACCCAGCACTATGCTTATTTAGTACATGCAGTGCATGCCCTTCTATGTGAGATCACTATAAGACATAGGGTGAAGTAGACCTAACATTTTGTACTGTACTCCAAGTGAAGGACATATAGGAGAAACATAGATCTGACTACAACACCAAGCCCATATTTATCCATTTTAAGACACATGTAAGTCCCTATTATTTTTTTCCAAACATATCTGCCACTGATTTTCTTTAGAATCTCAGGTAGTTTTGAGTCCTATTTAAATACATAGATACTTTACTGACTTGCTTCCACATCACAGTAAGTATACTCAGACCCCCAATTCGGAAAAATGGCTGGTTCTAAACTAGTAACATTAACACCCACTCTATTACTCTCCCTAGATCATCATTCAAAATATAATTCTGCCCACTACATGGAATAAATGTGATTCTGGGTTATTGAATCTAACTAGTTAAATATATTCTGATTAAGAGTTATGGATAAAGAGTTATAGAGTTGTAGATAAACTCAGTAACTCCCTGCCTTGGACAATCAACAGCAAATTGTTGATTTCTTCTAACAGTTTTCTAGACACAGTGCTGTCCAATTTGACAGAGCTCATTAGTTTTCAACTCTTGAGGAAAGCAAAGTGTTGCTATAAAAAATTTCATGAAAAGACAAAATAAAAATTCAATTTGCACGTACCTCTGTTTGCTGAAATTTGTAAGAAGACTTCTTGCCTTAAGGAAAAGACCATATTTTAAGAATTACTTTAAAATACTGCATTTTAAAATGGATAGAAAAAATATAGGAAATATATAGCACCATACAAAAATTATCAATTCTGACTTGTAGTATTGGCCTCAGTTGTGGTTGACTCACTCTCAAGAAAGATAAAGCAGAGATTGATCAGTTTCAGAGTAGAGACAGAGGTAAAGTGGATGAGAGATTAACCCAGACAGAACAAGAGTAACAGGAGACTTGATGGAGGTATACAAAATTGCTACTGGTATAGTAATAAACTGATCAATCTCTCCTTTTATTAAACTTGTCCAATCATACAACAACATAGGATTGCAAATTAAAAGGCAATAAATTCCAATTAGAAAGAGAAGTATTTACTTACGAGAGACATAGCTCTGCACAAGGTCATTAAGTGAAATACTATAGAGTTGAAAAATAAGGCTAATGTTACAACCATTAATACCTTTTGTAGACATGAAAGTCATCATAAATTAGTACTAAGCCTTATGTCATGAGCTATATAGAAAATGTAATTTTTCCTTACATAGTTCTACTTTTCTACTGCCTTGGTTCTCTGACACTCTGACAAGGATTTTACCTCCCTCTGTAGCATCTACTGTCAGCTATTGCCAGCTTATTCTTTATAGATTTTAATTTTGTTTCACTGCCTACTGGTTGTAATTATCTCAGATGCATGAAAATAACATTTTATCAACTGCTTTTTATCCTTTTCCATTTGGCAAACATTGGTTTCTTGTGTGTGTTTTGAGCCAAACTGAAATCAACACATCTGTTTCAGTTTAATATCTACAGTTTATATAACAAGACCTATGCAGTAATATGCTGTCTACAGTGGTGTTTCCTAACCAGTGAAATCAGGCCAAAACACCTATGGCACTTCAGAATTTTACTGATTATAGGAAATGAAGTGCTTGATAATATATCTCTGCTAAAAGATACCTGTAGTCATGCCAAACAACATCTTGTTTCTGCCAGCGTTATCAATTGCTCAGGAAACAGTGTGCTTAGCTAATTATTGCTTTGGAGTCAGCAGATGGGATACAAATAATCTCAGTTCAAGAGTTTCAGAAGTAATGGGAATTGTTCTCATTTACAAATTCACAGTGATGAAGTATGCAACTTAAATAAGAGGGATTGGGTACTGCTTTTGGCATCCTGTGATACCATGAATAGTTGCCACTGAAACCAAGAATCCTTCAAGTGACAGCCATTTGCAAACCTGCCTGAGGACATGTGGGATGAATTCGCTTTGAAGAGATGCAACAAAGCACAAAATTCCAGTCTGTTTTCAAATAATCAGCCCATAGTGATAAGAGTATTTGGATCCAAATACAAATTGTCATCAGTTTTTAGATGCTTCATCACTGGCTTGAAGTTAAACTAATACCACAATAAATAAACACAATGCAAAACTAGTAAGATTTAGACTCACAACAACTTTGCTGAGATTATAGTGTCCTTATGTCAGAATCCCAAGGACATCAACAAGTTTTGTCCTGGTGAAGGTTACCACTATCACCAGCCTAATCCTGTTCAGACCTTGTGATCTGTGCCTAACTGATGAGCACCCTGCCTCTGTGAAAGTCACTTCTGAGTCCTGACTTGTTCTCCCCCTTGAAGGGAACCTGTTCTTGCTGCTCCAAACAGACACATCTTTCTAAAAGTTTAAACGTGGAGTTTATTACAGCAGTGATTTTCACTTGAGTGAAAATTTCTCTAGCCTTCAGTTCTATGTATTTACTTTGAGCCCAAACACCCACCTGACATCTTCCAGTGTGATTTTTCTCTGTGCACCAGTTTGTGGTGTTCTGAGCAGTGGTACCCACCAACAAGAAAGCATTTATGACAGTGGTCAGTTGAAAAATTATCCCCCAGTAAATTTCCAAAGATAATCCAAAAGTATAGATGTTTTCTACAACCAACCCAAAATTACACTTTCTGAAAACCCTTTTCAGTTGATTCCTGAGACTGTGACAGGCAGCACAGACAACAAAGTGAGAACCCCTTAACTTAAAATAAGTTCTTTGCTCAAACTCTATATTCTCCCTTCCATGCAGCTCCAGAGGAGTTTAAATTGTTTGGTCATCAAACTATTAACTGGATAAAAATTTAACTGCTACTCTTACTGCTGAGCCTGTCTCACTGTTAAGAAAAAACTTCAAAATACATTGGTTGGAAAGAAAATACAGAAGAGAAGGGCTTTATTCTACAGCTTAGCAACAGGAAATTTCAATCAAACAGTTCTGGCTTTTGGACTATTCTTCAATAATAGTTTATGATGTCTATCAAGTAACTGCTTAATGCAAAATATACAAAAAAATATTTGAAAATAAGACCAGTTTCTTCCATATGTCTCTTACAACTCAGACCAAAAAAAACTCTTCTAATAATATGTTCAATGGATCACAAACAGATAATTTGTTTAATGGTTTTAGCTCTTATTGGATTCCTTTGTCAGAGAAGTGTTAATCTCTCATATTGGTCACACACACCACAAAGATGGTACAGTTATAACTTAAGGAGATTCACAGCAATGGTAAAGAATCTACATTTACTTCATGATAATTATACCCTCTGGGCCCGCTCAAGGCAAAAGGCTACCTTACTATAACTAAAGATCTTTAAATTCATCAGGCTCAGATCAAACTCTCAGTTGTCCACACAAGTGGTCAAGAATAATTCATATTTTAGTTTTGGAATATGTAAAGAGAAAATTTAAGACCACTGCCTTTCTAAATTCATAGAGCTGGATTGTTAGACTTAGTTGTAACTTAGAGGTCATTCTTAACTTAGATGTCATAAGCTATATTCAGTCTGCATAACTTCAGCTGTACCTTTTGCAGTCCTATATTGGGAGTTTCAAGGATTCTGAGACAACAGGATGTTGCCTCCTATTTCACCACAACACTTTGGAAAACTTACCCTTTCTTATTCAATATGAAGATGGCGTTTTTCCATATTCCACTTTCAAAGTAGCGGATTTCCAGAGTTAATTCTATGAACTATAGCAAATTTTGGAGCTATTTAATACTGTCTCTGTACAGTACAGAAACCTACATTTCCCCCTTTTACCATGTGTCTCATTCTCTACCAAAGCAGCAAATACTGTTTTCATATTTTAGAATTGTGAGAAGTCAAATTGGGCAATAAATCTTCACATGCTGCTATCTTATGTTTTAGCAGAGGAACAATTTTTATTGAATAATAAGGAAAACAATTTTCAGTAGGATGACTGACAAAAGAAATCATTGTTCATTCTTGCACAATGAACCATGAAAACCAAGTCAAGGTAAGAATGAAAATAGAGTTGGTAATTTCATGCTGCAGGCAAAGCACTGGGGACTTGGAAACTATCTGAGCTCATTGTCACTAGATTTTGTTGAAACTCAAGAGGTTGTTCTCATGGGAAGTTTATCTGTACATTTTTTCCTGATTTGAGTCCTCACAGTTTCAACTTTACCCTTTTCAGTCTCACTGGGAGCTTCAGATTCAAATGATTTTGGACCACAAAGAAAACTTCATTTGAAATCATTTTTCGCATGGAAATCACCTAGAATTAGGATTTTTTTTCCACCCAAAATCATGGAGAAAATCATACAGAAAACTGATCTTAAAAGGTACAATATATACAAAATGAGGCATGTCTCAAGAATCATATATTAATCTAGTTTTGCTTTTATAGAAGATAAATTGGGCAACTAGCAAGTTGGGAATTGGGCAACTAGCAAGATGTATTTATACAGTTAATACTTCTGATAAAGCAATTGTCATTTAAAACAGGATATGATTCAGAAGCTCTTACCACTTGCATGATGCCACTGAAGTCCTAGAGATTGTTTATGGGAAATAAGAAAATGTGATCAATTCTGTTTGAGGTTCTACATACAGCTAAGATCTTAAATACAGCTAGTCAAATAATGGCAAGGGAAAAGTGTCAATGTGCTAATCAGGAAGACTTGTACATTACGTGTTGGATCTACTAAAAAGGACAGCAAGAACAAAGTGCAAGTCATCCTTGTTCCATTATTATATTTAAACACATCACAGACAGCTTGAATGCTGTGTGCCATGTTGGGCCCCTTGTCCAAATACAAGAACTGGAAAAATTTCAAGGAAGAGAAATATGGGAGATAAATGTGTGGATCAGTTTCTGTACACAGAACAGATATTCAGAGTAAGGTTTTTCAGCTTGAAAAAATAAAAATGCCCAAGGAAGGATGTGACAGAAGTCTATAAAATCAATAGCATAAAAGGGTGAATAGGAACTGATTGTATTTTGTTTTTCCCTCAATTCAAGAACTCTTGCTAGTATGAAACAAGTCATATAAACAACACAAACAATTCCATTAAATTCTTAAGAACAACTACCTACATTAATATTCTGCAGTGCCACTATTTCTCTTCTAAAGTAGGCAATTGTCTGAAAATCAATCCAGTAAGTTCAGCTACACAAATATTGTCAGATCCTTTCAGAACCTTAGGACAGCTTGAATTAGGTGAATGCCCACATCATGGAAGTGGGAAATGTATACAATTACTTTGGAATGGGGTTCAGCTTCAGTTCTCGATTATGGCATTAATTGCATGCATTTCCTACTTCCATGATGTTTCTGTAGTGTGGTAATGTAAGCGGTTTTCCAGACCATCTTGAAACAGGAGTTTTTCCAGCATTTGTTTTGACAGACCTATCACGACCTTCTGGTAAAATTGGGTACTACATTAAAAACAAGCATTTTAGGAAGTTTTTTTGTGTCCGTTTGGGATCTGAAATTGATTCTTTGGAAAGCTACCCTTGTCCTCTGCTGTTCATCAGTAGAATGTAATCCTGCTGTGCTGATACTGTCTGATGATAATTAGTATGCATCCCTGTATATTTGACCAAAATCTGGAGTCTACTCTGTTACCAATACCATGAAAAAAATTATGCTGACAACCTTTGCTGTGAAGCTTGTTAATCAAGTGATAGCATAGTTAAAAGCACATAGCAAAGATACAACTTGAGGTGATACATCTGCAACAGATATGTCTGTTTAGAATTAGGGAACATCAAATGATAAGCTATGGTGGTATGCTGAAAATTAATGAAGTGAGATATTCTTCTCTGAAAGTACAGGTGAATCACATATTGACACAGCACAACATGTATGCCAAATTTGTTTCTCAAAAGTATTTAATAGAGTAATAAAAGAATAAGACATTGATACCTGTTAAGAACAGAGAAAATACATGAACTGCAGATTGCTAGAAATCCATTAACTATTTCTTTAACTGTGATTTCATTAACTATAGTATTGTCCATTACTTATCCAAAAGTGTTACCCATTTTTGGCCACCTTTAGGTATCATCTTAGGTGGTTCTTTGGTTCAACCCACTGTGGCTATTCTTATGCTCTGCCTTGATACCTACAACATTAAATCGAGTTGTCACATGCAGACATGTCCTCAACTTCCATCTTTTCCCATCAGTAATTTGTTGACAGAAAGACTGACAAGTGGGTAGCTACTTCCTTGTTGAAAACTGTAATAGTTTATGTCCTACCATGTTCCCACTATTCTTTCCGAATTAGAGCACTTCCAGAACACAGGTGGAATTCCGTGCTTTGCGATAACTCTGAAATCTTTGCATACTTGGTCAGGCAGTTGATTCATTTCAGACAACTAGTCCCCCCAAGAAGACTGGCTTGCCTATCTAAGCTTTTGTGATGCTGTGGTTTGTCTTGGCCAATATGCTAACAAGAATATTATTACTAATTCCTATTGTTATTACTATTGTCTAAAGTTTGTGTGGTCTTCTGGCCTCCATGAATATGCTCTGTCATCTGCTCTTTTATTCCTCCCATTACACTTTTACGAATGGTCTGGCTCCCTGCCTGTAATCTTGTAATATTTACTGTATTAGCCAAGTAGCTTCACTTTGTTTCATCATCTCTCTGATTGGCCCATGACCCATGAAATAAGCAGTTACTTATTTCTGTTTCTGTGGTTTAAGGGAGTGCTATTGCAACATCACTATTTTACCTGGACACAGGGAATCAGGAATCATTGGGATCACATCTTGCTGCAAGCCCATGCCAAACTGAACAGCAGAGATTCATGTAATCAAGGTTTAGAAGTTTTGAACACTATGTTGAAAATAACTTGCAGGTTTGGGTTACATTTACAATACTATGTGAAATATGCATACATTAGAAATGCTGTTGGGATACAAAGACGAAAATGGAGAGCAGAGGTGGGTAAGCATACCAATAATATTAACACAAAGAAACACCACTCCAAGCAAGTTCAGAAATTCTTGTAAAAAATGTAGCATCCTGCTTCCATGATAAACTTAAAGGCTGGCCTCCATATTGGTTCTGACAAACAATTTTGTCTGGTATCTGCCTTCCATTAATTCCTGTCAGGTAGAAGGTTAATGGAATGACTTGTTTCAGCACATTATATTCATCTCCTTAGAATCAGCTGCTATATCTTATTCTATGCAGTTTGTCAAAATATGGTTATTCATTACACTAGGTCTATATGTCAATATCTATATTTGAATATTACAGAGATAAATTTTCAGGTCAGTACAGCTGGCTTATTATTATACGTATTTATTATTTGCATTAGTCTGGCTCATCATATTTATGGACAAAAATAGGTGCAACTTATTGTGCAAATACAGAATAAAATTAAGATCCCACCAAGAACATTTTCAGGATACAGGAATTACTGGAACTGGCAGTTAGCTAAAAAGTTGAAGTTTACCAGTGGCATACCAATGGATATATAGGATGGGAGGGAAGAAAGAGTTTTAAAAGCACTTTGAAGGGAAACTGGAGTTTTTTGAGTGGTGAGGTTACAAATGCTCCTGCAACTGGAGAAGACAGGAGAAAGTCAACATTCTTAAATTGAAAAGCATGTCATTGCTACAGAAATCCTAAGATCTTAGTTAAAAAAAAATATCTATGTCTTTCATTCCACTAATTTCATATTTCAGCTTAGAGAACTTTCCCTTCACCAATAACAGCCTGGCCGAACCACTTTACCATGTCACTGTTAGGGACTTCTGTGGGGAAAGGCCATTTATATCTTCTGTGGCAATGAGTTAACAATGAACCACCACCTGATGCAATCAGCCTGCTCTCCACACATGGCAAACCAAGCTTGAACTGTGAAATTGCATCCTATAAAATTGTAGACGTCCTGCAGCATAACACTTCATTGAAAGTTTGCAGGCATTTTTTGCTGACTTGGAGCATGTTTGTGTATTTTCCCCTCTAGAATAGTTTTCATAGAGTTATTTTTTCCCCTCAAAGCCCACTTTAGAAAATATAAATGGTAATTATGTAAAACATGTGAGGTTAGTGCTGAATCCCTCATTTTGGTAACTTTCCATAGAAAAACCCTGCAGCAGAGATCCAATTGGATCTTAAAAATAAAACAGATCACTTCTCTCCAAAATCTGTGTCACTAAAGACATCCCACACACAAATTAAATGAGTTCATTAATTTCTCTTAGTACTTCCATTTGCTAGAAAGGATTAAGCCATAAAAGATGAATAACTAAATTTAACAGGTCCTTGTGGCTAAAAGGAGATGGTCCAGCCACTTCACAGAACAACACAATTGTGGAACAGGTCAGGATGCAAGGTACCACTTGAGGTCATCTGGTTCAACCTCCTTGCTCAAGCAGAGACATCCTAGAGCACATGGATTGGATGTCCAACTGGCACAGGATTCCATTCAGATGGTTCTTGAATATCTCTAGTGAGGGAGACCCCACAGCCTCTCGGGGCAGTCTGTTCCAGTGCTTAGCCACCCATACAATGAAGTTCTCCCTCATGTTCAGGTGGAACTCCCTGTGTTCCTGTTTCTGCCTATTTCTTCTCATCTTACTGCTCAGCACCACCAATAAAAGCCTGCCTCCATCCTCTTGACACCCTCCCTTCAGATATACATCTTCCATACACATATACATCTTCCATACATTCATTCATTCACATCATCCACACATTTCCGCACCAGCACCTGCTCTGGTGTTTGTCAGACTCTTATGTAAAGCAGCTCTCCAATGCAGCAAAAATAAATTATAAAAAAAAAATAATTTTTTTTTTCTTCTTGCTTAATAGATTGAATTGTCCCAAAGGAGGGTCTAGTGAGTGTCAGAGCCAAATCAGAAAAAAGTAAGTCTGCGAGTGGAAGAGATGGGACTTCCCCATCCCAGCAGAGATGATTTGAAAGAAGAGGGCGACTTAAGTAGGAGAGCCTTTTAGAAGGACCTTTCCAGTGGGCTGTGAATTTTTAGAGCAGCTCGTCTCGTGCAATTTTACATCAAATCCAGCACACACAGCATTCTTCCTGTCAAGGCACAGACAGTACTATCTTCTTTAACTCGAATATCCCTGCCTTTAACTTCTGCTAGGGAAAAATACAATTAAAAAAAATCCTTCTTCCTGATCAATGCAACAGGTTTGCTATACAGTTTTCTAGCTTCTGTGAGGGTGAGAAAGATCTCATAGCTGGGCCAGGCAAACCCACTATTGTTACTAATGTCTAGACATAATTTTGTCACTTTTGATACTAAAGTTCTCCCACTTTCAATAATACATCATGCTTTTAAAAAAAAGGTATCATCAGGCCTTACAGGATAGCGAGAAAAATTACACTCTTTCAGGTATGTTTTATGATACTCTCGATAGATGCTGAACTTGAAGCTTTCATCTGGAATTATTATATAGAACAGTCCTGAACTTGTGGTTATTCCCTGTTGTTCATTCAGCTTTTAGCAATCCCAAATCAAAATGGAATATGATTATCTCATTCTGCTCTTCCCATAGTTTTACAGAAGTACTGAGAATTCCAGCACTGAAGGATGTGGTTTTGAAGGCATGGTGCAAAGCAGAAACAGCAGCAGAAATAATGACAGAAGTGTTGTAAACTGCTCTAACACTATGCCCATTTCTTTATTTTTGAGCCATAATCTGAGGCTTGGCTTATGTCTGCTGTTTCAGTTTCTGACATCTTGTAGTGATGCTGAGAAATACAGTGAAGAAAGTAGCAAAGTATTCACACACACAAAAGTGGTATTGAAGCTAATGAAGCTGCCATAGTTTTCAATAAGAAGTTACAGCTTGGGGGTCTCGGTCTGCAGGCCTCCATGACATACCCCTCTGGCACCTTCCTCAAAGATTTTTCCAGCAGATACCACAGTTCTGTGCAGCACTGGATCTCATCTGTGAAACAGCCTGGGCTGCAGGGAAAGACCTCTGTTCTTCTTTGTATGTACCCCAATATCACCTGTACAGTATTTTGTCTATGCATTTACAGAGGATGGAGAGCTAATAATGCTGCTTCAAATGTGCAAATAACCTGATTTGTTACCCTTGTTTTTATTCTCTCATTCCCCAAAGTAATTGAGTTACCAGAGAAGCAAAATAAAAATACTTACAAGATGACAGTTCTTCTCATAGTTGGAACAGATTCTACCTGTGTTAAAACTGAGATGGAATCAATGTTCTTGTTGCCTAAAGGGGATGTTAAAAATCCTGTCCCTATTCTAATTCTCTATTCTTATGCAAACCATCAGAGTACATCTCTGGGGTAAAAGGTAAAGCCATCTACTCTTCTCTAGAGGCTTGCTCATATTTTCTTGTTTATTAGCCCCCTTGGGGTGAGCTGACTATAATATCTATCCAACTTTGTACCAACTTTATTTAAATTTGAAAATTTTGCTGTCGTGACAGTGAAGAATAAACACGGAGCCCCAGAAATCTTTGCCCTACATAGATTTTGGAACTTAAAATGTCAGTAAATATCCGGGTATGAGGAAATATTCCCTGTAATGTTTGCTATAACCTAATTCTTTGAAATACAGGGAAGCAAGAGGAGAATTTCCAGGATTTTCTGCACTTAAGTCATAAATAAAACAGACTGCATGTATTTGGCAGGAAGCCTCCTTTATGAGGGTAAAATTAATCCCCATACAGAACATCAACATCAGCCTGAGCAACACTGATGTACCAGTTAAATCCTATTTTAAGAGTTTTGTTAGGACTTCAGAGGGTTTTGTTTTGGTCTCTTTGAGTTGGAGAGATTTTCATTCTCAATGATTTCTTTTTTCTTTTTTTCTTTTTTTTTTTTTTTTGCTAAGGTTAATTAGATCCAAGCTCTGGTTTGTTTTGTTTTTCTGAGTTGAAAGGTAATTTTCACTTCTTTTCATCTCATTGTAATGTTAAGGTATTCATCTGAAATTCAAATTGTAAAGAAAACCATGAAAAATCGTGGGACTTGTAACAGTTTTATGTATTTTGGCAATACTGAGAACAGATTGCTGCCAATAAACTGTTTGAGATAAATAGGAATTAATTGGAGTCATGTGGGTTTGAGCTGATGTTGAGGGGAAAAAAAGGACAGATATTAAACACAATTCAGACAGATATTCTTCATGAAAAGGTGCTTCAAATGTGGAATTTGCCATATGTTCCATGTATGTCAACGTTTCATCATGATTTGCAGCACAAATAGCTAATGATGTAGACCAACAAAAGAAAGATACATTCTGCATACTTGAGGAGACCAGTGACATTACAGTGAGCAAATTTGCTGAGAATAAAGCAGAAATCATGTTTATACAGTGTCACTACCTGAACAGGCTGATTGCTATACTATTCTATTATACTAATCAAGTCACAATGCCTACCATGGAGATTAGAGTCTTGTTCAGACACTTGAGGTCTGAAAGAATTACTGTCTGATAGCTGAGGGGGAGAAAATGTCTTAGTGGCTTCAATTTTTAGGTCTATACAGGTGTACAAAAGCCAGCATAACCTCCAGCCACTGGACATACCTCTTAATAAAACCAGCAATCCTAAAAAAATTCTTAAAAAATTATAATTGAAGCATAGATACACAATGAAGTTATGGCCGCACAAGTTACCTCCCACCAGCTGAGCAGTGGTATGCATGGTCAGCTCAAAGTAAGGAGCAAAGGAATTTATTATTTTACAGATGAGCAGACTCAGAGCATGTACCTAAATTCTACCAACAGTTAGCACAACTAAATTGACACCTGACAAGTTGTTAAGCTACCCTAGCAAATTCATATGTGTAACCTTTGATTTTTACTAATGCCAGTGTAGAGAGCTATGATTTTGTCAAAACACACTGAATATGCTGGTATGAGTGGGACCTAGCCTTAAAGAGAAAGACTTTCTTCCTAAAAGGTTTTCATCAGGTGCATGCACACTTGGGGCTTGTTGATAAAATTTCATACTAAGACAAATTTCAGACTTTTGCAGAACTGGAAGAAAGGTCCCTATGAGGGGAAGAGATCACTGTTACTTAAACTTACATCTTACTTTATTAAAGTCAAGATTACAACCAGTTTGCAGCTAAGCCTTCTTACCAAATGAATATCAGACTGCATTTGCAGGGCTTTATAAACAATGATTTGTTCACATGCAGAAAGCATGCGTTACTAACTCAACTACAGAAGCAGAGTTCACTCCCTAGGACAGTCAAATGAACAGCTTCCATCAACATAGTATTAGTTTTTAAAAGACAGGGAATGCCAGAAAACATTGTTTGGAGATCACGAGGAAAAACACGTAATAGATATGCTACTGTATATTTCTTCATTGTCTTACTGAATGTTTGTATTTTAAATGTGATTTGTGTTGAATCGTTCTGGAACATTTTAACTGAATAAAGCTGCCTATTCTCCTAACAGAATTTCTTTTAGACAAGGACAACAATAATTAATAATTAAGACAGGAGATTTGACTTGACAACTTCTTCCCCACAGCAAAATCTATTACTAATAATGTTAGGCAGCAATAATTTACAATCTTTTATTTTTACCACAGTGCCATAGTGTACCAGCAGAAAGGACACTATTTCCAACACAAGTATCTTTCAAGTAAAAAATTCGGAAAGCCAAATTTAAGGCAGAGTTCCAAAATGTTTTCGTTCCACCTAAAACTGTGCATCTGATATTTTCCAAAGAGAAAACAGGTCACATTTTTGGAAAAGGGGGTGTGTGGGTAGGTGGGTGAGTGTGGGTGTGAAGGTGGGTGTGGGTATGGGTGTGTAAAAGACAATTTAACTGTGTCTTCAAAGGGAGAAAATTTTAAAAAGTCTTCAGTTTTGCCTGCACCAGGTGCATTGGTAGAATATGATGGTTGATATTCTCCCTTTTTCTGGGTGTAGAGAAGGCAGCAACATAAAAGCTAGTTAAACTACACTGCTTAGAGTTTATAGTTCAAACTGCCTACCCTGTTTAAAGACCCATTGTCATTTTCTTTGTGAAATTCTTTCATTTTGTGAAAATGTATGCTAGGTTGAATTAATCAACATTGACTTTAACACTGCATAATGACAAAGCCATGACGTCCTTAAAAGCCAGTGTGATTGTAAATGTAATAATGGCTCAGAAACAGAAGAATTCTGCACCATGGACTAGTAATTGGTGAACCCACACAATAGTGATGGAGCTAGAATTGAAGATAAAGTGAACGGTTTTAAAGAAAGAAAAGGATAAATCTGTAAAACCACCTAACTCTCCAGACAAAGCTAATTCTAAATCCCTCTCAGCTGCTGTTTAACCTCAGCGATGCTTCATCCTGGAGACCAGCTTTGCAGAGGTATCTAAACGAGTTCCTAATACCTAGGTGATTAAGGAATTGACTCAGGAGGGGAGCAATAAGGCTATAAGCCTCATCAGAGGAGGTCTCCTGCTAGAGCTTGGTGCTGATGACAGTATTCTGAGAGCGGAAAGAGATTGACTCCAGTCTTCTTAGGGAAGAAACAAAGACAAACCTGGACATCCTGTATCCTTGGGAAGCATCGTACTCAGCGGAGCATTAGACAAGGACAAAACCTGTCCCATGCCTTACATTACATCAGTTTGGGCACACAGCTCTCAGCAAACATGTTTTGAAGAGCCAAGAACCACTTTCTCTAAAAGTGCAGCAGGGAGTGTAAGCTTTTCCTCAGAGCTATATTTAACAGGTCAGACTTTAGTCTGTTTGAGCCCTGCCCACAGCCAGGTCTATAGGGGCCAGGTCATTTATGGCATGAAGGCACAGCCTGGGGTGTAGCATCACAGTAAGATCACAGTGCCTTCCAGATGATGCCTAAGTAATTTTGTGAATCTAACTTGAAGTCCACAAATTGGCAGAAGAGGAATGTGATGTAGAAATTAAATAAAACGGTGTTGTAAAATAGAAAAGGGAAACTGGGAAAGAGAAAGGTTGTATCAAGGTCATTTCCCCATTTTAAAATTGTAGTTTGGACATTACTTTTGTGGCATGGAAGAGTTTACAGTCAAATAAGTTATAGTATTTTTGCTGTGCTTTTCTAGTTTAAAATTGGTACAATCGAAAAGGAAAGGAGGACTCATGGTGACAAGCTGGAAACAAAAAAAAGTAACTCTTCATTTTGAATAGACAAAAATGAGTAAAGGTAGGCATCATTTTACATAAAGGCATATGGAACAAGCAATGTGCAAGCAAAACACACAGGTTTGCAAAACTCTAGATATTAACAAAGAACAGCAAAAGGCTTAGCCATTGAAAAACACAGTTCTTGGACAGTCGATCTCATTTGTCCCGCAGTCAGCTGCACTTTAAAATTCTCTATTTCAATGAAACCACCCAGCCTCCTCCTTCAGCAGGAAAGTAGCTTCCCTCTACATGCAGCCACACAGCTTCTTAAAGTATTTAAAATACATCTCATTATGAACTTGTCCTTGGTTGGACACATATTGCATACCAGTTTGCTTCTCCCAGCTGGGTGGTGGTATGGGACCTTGGGTAGGCCACTTCCTCTCTTTGTCTGTCATCTATAAAAATGAAGATTATGACAGTCTTCCTGTTGAATAAACAAGGCAAGAGTAGCGATATTATTATTCAAACTAATTATCACAGTGATTTCTTGACAGACTGTTTGCTTTCTGAACCTTCCTTCAAATATTTAAACTCCTCTGTATTGCTCAGTTTGAAATCTTAAACAAACCATAGGAATAAACCTACTTGCACATACACTGTAAGAAGGACATTCCGATTACCCTGAAATTTTATTATTCCACCTCAAGGAGCGGCACCATTTCCTGCAAAGGTGCATGGAAGTGATGGACTTTGTTCACTGAGGGCACACATTTTTAACCTGGTTTTCTAGTCTAGTGAGATGATAGACAACAAAATAATGGAAATGGTTGTATAAGCATCCATAACTGAAGGGAATGTATCACTTCGTCTCTTCTGGTATCATTAATGCAGAACTTCATTTTGAGGAGACAGGCCTAAGCATATGATATTGTTTCCAAGAGGAAGCTCAAAGCTTGTTAACTGAAATCTGAAGAATTATGAAAAAAACCCAATTAGGTACTGACACACCAGCAATAGACTGGAGTAAATCTTGTTTGTGATAGGTGCCTTACAGCTGTGGATGACAGTGCCATAGGGGAAGGGAGTGAGCTATTGTCATGTAAGCTATATAGCTGAACTAAACTGCAGAGCAGGATACAGGCTCAGATGAATCAGAGGACTGAAAAGTGCAAAGACTCTTCATATGAAATGGGATTATGCGCCACACAAGCCAATGCTGGTAGGGGGTCTCTCTCTGGGGACAAGGCTTGAACTAGATAGATTAAATCAACTAAAAGCTATGACTACAATTTACATTCTCTGTTTTGTATTGCATTGTGATACTAGTAACAATAGCACACAGAGACTTTACACAAAAACAGTGTTTCTTTTACTGAGGCTTGTCTACACAGAGATAGTCAGTAGTATCTTTATATCAGCATAACTCCCTACATGGACACTCTTCCTTCAGAATAATTCCAGGATAATTACAATTATGCTGTATAATTATGCTGCATAATTATAACAGTGAATTTCTCGGTGTAAACAAGCCCTTACTCTTTAGCTGAATCTACTTGAACTTTCAGAATTATGTTGCTGTCTTTGCTGTTTGCAGCCTTCTCAAACTTGTCAGTTTTATGCTATGCATTCCCAACCCACTAGCTGCTGTTTATCCAAAGTAAACATATTTGATTGCTCTAATTTAATCTCAGATCAGTTCCTCATACCCTTATCTTACATACAGAGTACGACAGTATTTGGTAGGTCTCTCTTAACTTCAGAAGCAGGACTTTGAAGCACAGCACTTGTGCCCAGATGCCTTTAAGTGGCTGTAAATCTGATTTGTAGGACCTATAGAAGGAATTTCCTTCTTATTGTTGAGGACAAAGAAATCCAGCTTACACAAACAAGTGGCAGATAAATTCTCCTTACAATTTCTCAAGGGTCTAACCATCCTCTTCACTCACCCAGCTCTGCTGCAGTTAGATGAGGAAACAGAGGCCACATAAATGAGGTGTTTTAACCTTGTTAGCTGCACTAGAAGATAAAAGCATCCATCACTGTTCCACATTAGCATTCTTGTCCTCATCAGCAAACATCAGCTTCAGTGGGAGAGAAAGATGGGTAATCTGGCTCGGGTGGCAGTGCAAAGTCACCAGCATTTTCAATCTTGTTTTCTTAGCAGTCTGAGAAGCAAGGTAAACTGCTAGCCAGGTCACAAGTCCAGCATTTAGGGAATGCTTCTCTACCACCCTGTTTGGAATTGTGGCACGACACTGAAGAACTCTTCACTGATAATAATTGTTGCTTCTAAACAGCTTGCAAATTATTTACTATACAGGATATTCATACCAAATTTACCTCCTGTTCCTGAAACAGATTGTCAATGCTATCTCTAATACCAATAGTACTGATGTTAATAATACCAAACAGAGATAATAAACTGTTATTTATCATTTACTTGGCCTTGATGTTTTAAAGCATTTCTGGAGCACTTCTTGTGATCCCTGGCAGTCCAGGAGCTGCAGGGATGATCTATTCACAACCAGGGAAACACAAGCTCCCCCTGGACTGGACTGCAACAGGCTGGAAGGTGCACATCAAAGCTACTAAAGTAGCTAGTGGAGTTGAAGGCAAGAAATATAGAAAATTATTCCGTTTTTCTAATGGCAGAAGTTTAGGACCTTAATAAGTGATAAGTAGTAGACCATAAAATTATTTGTATTTCAACTTCAAACTCTTGCTCAGTTTCATTTTGCAATCACAAATGTACTGCTGAAATACATTTTTTTTTCTCCCCTCCAGTCACTTTGTTTTCCATCCAAGTAGCAGAAAACTTACTTCTTCTCTTGATTACAAGGAGCATACTAAAGCTGCTTTTTGCTGCTGCAGTCAGAGGTTGAACTGTGTCAGTTGGGAAAGATCATGATAGGGCAAGTCACAAGGGAGTTCTGCTGTGTCCCTAATTAGCTCAGCTACCCAAATAATGTAGAAGGTCATCAAGAAGCCATTTTCACTCTGTTTCTCAGATAGGGAGAGAGGCTGTGTTCATCTGAGTACTCTGATCTCATTTTAAAGAAAACAGAAGGAAAAGAAGATTTTTATCCATTCTGATAATTTATCACATGCAGCAGTGCAGCTGTTTATATCAGAAGGCGGAAGTGGAAGAAAGGCCTTTGTTTCTCTTTGGCAAATTTTCCATTACACTCTCAGCAGAAGATAACTATTTTATTATGTAGAGTGCAACCCTCACATAGGAACACAACAGCAACAAAAAAAAAGGTTAGCTTATTATTTGGCAGCAGGTTAGTATTCTTGATTCAGTTATTTAACTTTAGCATTCCTCTAGCTTTTACCAGTTGCAAGAATAAAACTTGGAAATTAAAAAAACTCCTACTCTTCCTTTGTTCAAGTGTGAGCACAGGTCATACAGATCTTTTACAGTCTTAAGCATTTGAATTATATGTAAAAAATATTAGTATCCTCTTGCATTCAAATGCTTACTCTTGGAATTGACATGGATGCAAAGACCATTTATATTACTATTGCTTAACTGAGCTATCAATGTGCTTGGAGCTGTACAGTAGAAAAAATGGTAGCACTGGATCAAAGACAGGGTCGGTGGGCGATGCTCTGGTTCACAGGGTGCTTGGACTGGTTCTGTCCCTCAGATGGGATTACAGAGCAGGTCACTGCAGGCTATGCATACACACATAGAGCACAGGCAGAATTCACACAGGGGAACAAAAGAAAGATGTCTTTTTAGACGTCGTAAAACAAAACAGAAAGAAACAGGGGGAAAAGGTCCCTGTTTCCACTGAACATGCTTGTAGATTTCAATTGGTGAGAATATAGTTCAGGAAAAAACACACATACCTTTTATGTAAATAAATACTGGATTTTTTTCAAAGGTTCGGGTTAGGATAATACAACAAGGGTAGTGAGAAACCCATTTTTGGCTTAAGAAGCATCTATGTACCACATTCAGAGGAGTTCACTAAGAACTTCACTTCTAATTGGACTCAGTAAAGGAGCTTTGTTCAATTAGCCTCAATGGTCTGTTAACAGAAAGCCACCTATATTAGGAAAATTATATATATGAAAAGCTAGTTCTGATCATGTCACCAACTTCTTCATGAACTGAATTGTGTTGGGGAAATAAGATAATAAAAACTTGCCAAGTGGGATTAAATAATTAAATTTTAAATAAATTATGATTTTCAGTTATGTTGTAACTCTAATAGTTGAAGAAAAACATTGAGAAGCAGGAAAGCACACGTTAATATAGGAATTTAAGTATCCTTAAATTATAGCAGAAAGCACTAATACTGATTAGGATGATTATGATGATTATAACTTCCAGAATGTAAAATTATAATGAAAATTATCCAGCCTAGTATGCTCTCAGAAGTTGTACACTTAGGTACTAGGAAAAATCTTTTCATGCTTGGATGGTTTATGCAGTTACAGTAGAACTTATAAAGAACTAAGGAAAGGAGTAAAGTAAGATGATGGGAATAAGGATACTTTATGCAGAGAAAAGGTTTCCTCATTCAAAAAGATCCTCCAACCCCATCAAATAGGAACACAGGAAAGTAAAATATATACTGAGGGGAGAGGAAAATATATTGATATAAATCATTCAGATGTAACACTGGGAAGCATGGTGACTTCAGTTGCAGTCAATATTGAGATTTATTGATCCGAGAGATAAATACTGACCAAGGTAATGCCAAAGTCAATATTTAACTTCAGGGACCATAAATCTTAATTGCAACTGTAAAGAGTAGTCAGTATCAACTATGTTTGATATATATTTTATTGCCTTTTACAAGGATATAAAAGATTTCTTAAGAGAGAAGCTATTTCATTCATTTCAAAAAGTCTTTGCCTTGCCAGAGCAATCCAAATGTGCATGCTTGTCTTTTCAAAGATCATCTAATGACTGGTGTGGCCTCAAAATGGTGTGAATCATTTACATGATGAATAAAGTGCCTATTAAACAAAACAAAACCAAAAAACAAACAAACAAACAAAAAAAAAAAACTAGCAGTTGGCAGCAGCATCTTTTGAGACTGAAGTTACCTGTTAAATGCTATCATACTTGCAACATCTTGCTAGATAAAGCTATTTAACAACTTAGGGGAAATCAGCTATAAATTATGTAAGATATCTGCAATTCTCCTGAGGTTTCTTAATTTTTTACTGCTGCACCTCAACACATTATCCATAAAATGTTAATGTACGTAACAGTTCCTATTAGATTTACTTATTATAGTAGACATAATACTGTGCCCTCCTGTATATTGTATTTTTCTGATTTTGTTATTAATATTTCTATCAGATCTGCTTCTAATATATTAAGCATTCTTTAACCCACACAGGTTCACAGTAATAAATAGAAAGATCTTTTTCTTACTTGCTGTCTGCTTCCTCTTTGCTTATATTACGTTATGTTGTGTTACGTTATGTTATGTTATGTTATGTTATATGTTATGTTATGACAACCATAGCTAAGGTAAATGCAAGTTAAAAAATACCCATGAGGTAACAAATGATAATTTAGTTAACAATCTTGGAACAATCCTAACCATCTCAGTGTTCTCCCTAATGTTCAGAGGATATTTCTCTTATTGCATTAGAAGACATTGCTTTTCAAAAGCCACCGCATATTTGACATTCACTTCTCTGACACATGAAAAAATACATTTATAATAAAAGATTACTTAGATTACTACTGCAGTGAGTCCAACTCTTCCTGAAAACCAAGTTTTTTAGACCACTTTATATGATATAACACAGCACAAGGGAATGTTTTGATACAATTTTATGTAATAAAGTTTTAATTCTATGAAAAGAAGGCTTTATGACATTAAGGAGCAAGACAGTTAAGCTCAAATGGTTTATTCATGTCAGCACAGTCCAAAGACATAATTAGTTGCAATGTCCTTACATTCAGAGTCAGGGGTTGAGAGAGGGAAGAGACACCAATGGCATTGCCCAGCTCCTGCTATTCACTCCCCAGGGGGCTGGGCTGTCTAATTCTACATCTCAAGAGTCCTTACAGACGATGGCCTTCCTTTCAAAAAGTGTCAGTATATTACCAGGACAACTTACAGGGAGACTTTCCATTCCTGAGAAACAGTGAACCTACACTGGATATACTCAGATTGGTATATCTAAACCAATGCTGAGTTTGGTGCTTAGGTTTTGGCAGTGCCGCATTTCTGATGCTTATTAGCAGGCACTTGTTAGAGGTAATAGATATTTGGCAGATTTAGTCTGATCACTTGCATGACTCATTGAAATTTTGACTGGCAGAAGAAAACAATCAGAGTTGTCTGGAAAGGAATCCCCTTGTCAGGCTGTTTCTCATGACTTACCTGGTCTTCAGAACTCTGCAATTAAGTGATTGTGTTTTGTTGATATGGAGGTGGTAAGGTTAGAAAATATGGTAATTAGTTAACACAGTAAAAACACATACCTACTTCCCCCATTACCAGTGCTAGTGACTGAGCAAACATTGATACTGGAAGCACTCATAAAGTGTAAATTTATCTGAGGGAGTATCTTCCAAACCTTACCACAAGGATAAGCCAAGTATTTTGCTCATTTTAAGTATCTGCAATTGTAAGCTGTGGTGATAATACAGGGAAAGAGTGCAGTTTACAAAAGAGATTACTCTAGACATGATAACACTCAGATAACATTTTAAGAGAAGAAAACTGGGGGGAGGAGGTCCTTTATCTGTTACATCCCAGCAATCTGGCTTTTGAAATATTCTGTAGGTAGCTGTATTTGCGAACTGTAACTAGTGACAAAGGGAGGGAGAGTCACCCCACTGTGTGTGAAGAAGAAAAATATCGTTCCACAGTTTGCGCTTCCACTAAGTGTAGTCATCATCTGGCATTTGGCTAGGGTGTAATAACTTGGTGTCTCTTTGTTCCCCAATAAGGGATGAAGGCTCTAATCAGTTTTGTCAGAACGTTTGCTCAGTTAATCTCCTAGCAATGTGTGATGAATAATCTGCCTATTGACTGTCTCAGCAGTTGGTGGGTTCTCCACCCTCACCCCATGGTGAGACGCATCTCGTTTCTGCTGGCTGCTCATTTTCCTTTAAAAGAGGAGCACTGTCTCTCTTCCCAGCCCCCAGCAGGCACATCTCACCTATCCCACCCCTTTTAGCCTCATAGCTCTCTTCTCCCCTTCCCCTCTGGAATCTGGAAAATGCTGCCCACCCACTCTGAGTTTTGTCCTTGGATAACTACCTTCCTGCCAGTCACCTTGAGCTCTCATACTACAGAGTGTTCCCTCTCTACTGAGCTTAGGATTCTTATTTTCATACCAAGAAAAACAGATTTAGGGTGAACAGGAAAGTTTTGGCAACAACTGTCATCACATTATCAACACAGTGTTAGTGATGAATAGCTCTGGAGGAAAGAAAATACCACAGAAAGCTCTACTTCACTGGGACAAAAATACAAGGGAGGATCTAACAGCTTCCTTCATCATTGACTCGGAATAAGAAAAATAAGAAAAAACTCTAATCAAAATATCAAATCTCAATTGCCTGCAACTATGAATTGACTTGACTAGAAAAATCCAGGCCCCT
Source organism: Bombycilla garrulus (assembly GCA_013400315.1). NCBI lineage: Eukaryota > Metazoa > Chordata > Aves > Passeriformes > Bombycillidae > Bombycilla > Bombycilla garrulus. The sequence continues at coordinate 45,221 of VXBU01001764.1, forward strand.
ATTCTGCATGTGATTGCACAAAACTGTGGGGTCTGCATGTGCCGGCTCTTTGCAGAGCAGAGAACTGCAGGGAAGGTTTTTGCAGCAGCTGTGATTTTAACATGGTTGGTAAAAAAAGGCGTAACAGAACATCTATGTAAGGTAAAGGGTTGCAGCTCCTGTGTCAGGCCAAAAATAAAACCCAGTATACAAAAAGCAGTGTAGGTTTTTGGGACAATATACTTTTGGTTATAAAGGTTGACAGAAAGGCTGACTGTGCATTGGGAAGAATACAGAAACATGTAATTAAGGAAATATAAATTAAAAGTTTCATGACTGCCAGTTGTGGGGTCTTTTCAGACCTATCTGAAATTCTCAGCTGTACTAACTTTGAATAAGTAGAGCTGTACTGTTAATGTAATATTGCACTTGGTACAGAGCTTCCTTCATGGACAGGTAAATCCCCCTTAGATCAAGCTCCAACTCTGACAGCCAGATTTTACCAGAGTGACAAACATGAAGGCAGTATTCTTATAATGGTTACACAATTTTGATTCAGTGTCTCTCCTTGTAAAGATGTTCTATTTTTTTAATTGATCATTCCCACCTAAATGAAAGTGGCTACAACTCCTCTTTGTATATTTCTTGTTTATTGTGTGCATTGTCCCACAACAACACAGACAGATAGATACAGATATAGATTATATAGATAGAGATACCTGTATTTGTCTAAGACGAGTGGTACCAAAAGCCACCTGATATCTGTGTGTTCCTGCAGACAACCTGAATTAAGATGTTGTATTGTCTACATTTCCCACCCAGCCTTGCTGTTAGGTGATCCTGCCACTCCAGCTTTGGTGATGGGTCTCAGGGCCAGCTCGGCTGCACAACCAGGAGGGCTCACGGGATAGCTGGAGCCGGGCATGGCATGACAGGTCCCAGCACACAGGAGTTAGTGTGTCCTCTCACATTTACATGCAGGTCTTACCCAATGCTTTCCCCAAAGGCATAGCAACTGAATCATTTCAGAGCTCACAGGAAGCAAACAGATGGTCAGCAAGAATATGACACATGATTATATCTGTGCATAAAAGTATGCATATTTGAATACATGTACAGCCTCCTTGGAGTGAATATACAGAGTTTCACTGCTTTTTCTAGGGTTCTGGGAAGTTGTTTTCAGCTTGAACTTAGTGTCAAATAAATTTGGTTTATAGGTCACTTGTGATAGTTTGCAACCAAGTTGCATAGCACTGTGAAGCAGATACCATGGCATATTATATCATCAAGAATTCCTGATGCAAAAATAAGGAAAACATTCTAGATCTCTTGCTTTTGTGTTTTGAAGCTTCTCTTGCAATGAAGAAACTTGCTGAAATAAATAAATTAAATGCTACACGAAGTACCTGACACAAGTGAATTATGCTAATAGAATGGGTGTGTGTAGTTCACCATAGATGTATATCTCATGGTCCCTGTTCACACCTCAGCATCTCATTCACACATTCTTGAGAGAAGGATCAATCAAAAGTGAGGTGCTAAATAGCTGCCTTTACTTAAATTATTTCAGAAGTTTCTAGGAGTTTTTATGAGTCCAAGAAAGAGGGGAGATACACATTGTATGGATTTTCGATTTAAACATGAAAAAGATCCTGCCCTCCAAGTTTCAATTCTCTTTCCTCAGCCCTTGCACGTATTTTCCAAATATCTCTCTTTCCCAGTACCTCCTTTCAATGAACACCATGCATTCAAACTTCTCACCCACTGGGTGACTTGCCATTTCATCTGCTCCTGCACAAACAGCTTGTAGTCTTCTCAGAGATGTTTTGAAGAGCTCTCTACAATCTACTTGATGAATTTTCATGTCAAAAGGTATCATCTTGCTACCTAAACATGAACTGAAGTGTTTTGGCATAGGAAAGTGATGCAAGAGGATGGCAATATGAAAAGAAGCAGCAAGCTCCTCTTTTCAGCATAACACCTGTGACAATCTTAACAGCTCCCTGTCTCCAGAAGCATCCTGTCTTCACAACCTAAGCCCATCCCCTGTATTGCAGACGAGGTACCACACTCAAGCTCACAGGCCCCTCTCAGAGCTCCTCCCACAAGGCTGGGCCTGGCGAATAGATGCAGAGAGAAAGGGAAGTTTTGCAGGGCTGCGAAGTCTATACCTAAGGCCCTACTTTTTGCCTCAACTTCCCAATGCCTAAATCTGACCTTCCCTACCTCTTCACACCATAACTTTTTCACTGAAGCCTGGTGAAAAGATACAGAGTTTTTGCTGAAGACTTTATGTGTGTAGTCAGGACTCATTTTCATGGATATGTGACAATCTTTTCCAAACAGATAATAATTTAACATTTTAGGATCTGTCACCTGAATTTGAAAAGCAAATCTTCTGTACTTTTCTGACCAAACTACCAGGGGTCAAACTCTCCCACTGTACTCTACATCAGAGACCTCAGTGGCAGTTCTGCAGTCATTATCCCCCTGTTCTTGGCACTGGTAAAGCCACACCTTGACACAGCTTGAACAGAGAGTAGCCAGTTCTGAACCACTCACTTCAAGAAGGACATTGAGGCACTGAAGTGAGTCCAGAGAAGGGCAACAGAGCTAGGGAAGGGTCTGGAACACAAGTCCTTTGAGGAGCATCTGAGTGAGCTGAGGGGTTTAGCCTGTGTCTTAGGCTGAAAGATAGGTATCTGCTAGGGAAGGCAGTAGTCTCCCTTGGAAACCCCTTCCCTCTGAATTGTTATAATTTTGAAATCTCAGGCAAAGATATGGGGATAGGAATAACAGTCCTTTTCTAGTATGTATGAAAAGGTAAACAAAACAACAATAACTATAGCATTAATAACAAACAGAATCAGGGAGCCCATGCCAGAGATGGGAAAGGATGGAGGGGAGGCTGCCCTGTGGGCAGCTGATCCCAGGTGCTCCAGCAGCACTCTGAGGAACACCGAGCTGGAACAGCGGGAGTGAGCAGGAATCCTGGGGCAGTGAATGGCAGAGATGTGTCAGCAGCTCCGTGGTGGTGGCTGCACTGCAGGACATCCCAGCAGGGCAGGGGCTGTGGAGGGGCCCACAGAAGAAGGAGAAGCAGCAACAGCGGCAGCAGCAGAAGCTCTGTTTTGTTAAGGAGAACTCCTTTTTCCAAGCAACCACAGCTCCGAGTGTGTCCTCCTCTCCAGCCAAAGAGCCAAGAGTGAGATGATGATCTCACAGCTGCCCCCAGACTCCCTCTAACTGCTCCCTCTCCCCTTCCCCCTGGGCCCAGCCAAACTCTTTGTCTTGTCCAGTACCCATAAGTACCAGCAGACAGGTTTCCCCAGAACTAATGGGCAAAATTCTATAGGTAAGAAAGAACAAAAGGAAGGACACCTAACCCCCAACAGCCTGGAGAAGAGGAGGCTCAGGAGAGACCTCATTGCTCTGGACTCATCTTCTTCCTTTTCTGTTTTCATTCTATAGGTTTCTCCAGACGTTTTATCTGAGGTAAGCGATTGTCAGTTTATTCAAGGCAGTTATCATATTTACAAGATCTCTCACATATTTGGTCTAGATGTGATAAGAATATTTGCTCTTTTTACATCAGCCCCCACTTAAAACCTGTCAAAGCCACCAAGTTGTCCTGCAATGTATAATCTATTCTGCAAGTGAAGCTGGGTGATTGGCTTCATCAGCCCTTTGTTATGAATGTGATTCTATCTGTCCAATTTAACAAACAATAAAATTAAATTTAGCAGCAATTTTTAATTCAGCAGTTTTATATAAATGAATATAATCAAGTATATTATGAAGTATATACAAAATTTGGCAATAAGTAATTTAAGTATAATTTATGTTCGTATAAAGCATAAGAAAAACCACCAGGGTACGGGGCAGGCTCCTCACCCTGCCTCACGTACAAAGCGGTTTACACCAAAATCCATGCTTATATACTATATGCTAATACATATTCATTAATATTCCTGTAGCTCTTCTCCTACTTTCAATTCCTAAAATCTACGTCACTATCTTGCATTGTGCATGCTCCGCTGGTATTTGGGGGTCTTCCAACCCTGTTGGGGGTCTTCTTTCCCATGAAGGCTCTCCTCTTCATCATTGTCTGCTGGGTGACCCTACGGGTGGCACATACGCACTAAGCTTGGGATTACATAATGAAGCCTATGTCCTTAAAATAAACTTAATTATTTCATAAAGAGGCCTAATTCAAGCTGTGTACCTGGAGTTGTCCCAAGTTGGCTAACTCCTAGGCCCAAGACTTCTTGGAGGGTCTGTCTATTTCAATCCTACATCCTGTATCTCCCTGAAATTGAGAATCATCTCAAGGCCGAAGACTTATTTTGAAACCCTAATTATTTGCATCCTGCGTTTAACTGCTCTCTGCTAACATCTGCAGGAAGAATCCATCTGTTTTGTCTCACTATTTGATGTCCCTGTGTTGCTTTATAACAATTATTTGCTATCAATATGGTTACAATATTGCTAATATTTTTACGGCTTAGTTAGCACAAATCAGATTCATTTATCACACCTTTGAGACCAGATCTCACTATTGTTGCCTCAAAACAGCCACAGCTCAGAGAGGCTGGCAAGATGCACATGTTGTGTGACATGATCTAACTGTGACATGATCTGTAGGAAAGCAGCTTTGTACTCTTCCATCAGTGGAAGGTGCCCTGAACAAAACAAATGTAAGTGCTCTAGGTGAGGCTACAGCTCTTCAAGCTACATCTGCACTGTTAAAATAAACAATGCTGGGCCGGCTTTGGCACTGAGCCTCGATCATCTCCACTGTTAAATTTCTAGAATTATTTTGACTTGCACTCACCCAAGCAATCTGCAGGAAGACTTCTAGAGGTAGCACAGACCAGGGATTCTCCCCACTAGAGCACCTGGCTATGACTACCTTGCATTCAAAGGGTAAAGGTGTTTAATTGTGTGGATGAGGGCAATCCAGTGCCGGGTGGCTTCAGTAGCAAAGAGATGGACATATTTGATTTACTAACAGAGATGTAGCCTCACTGTCTAACAGCTTCCTGTGAAGTTGAAAGTAGAAGTTTCTGAAGGAGCCTAGTGGGTTCCCATGCCCTGGACTGCCCCTCTGCTAGATCCGAAAAGCCAGATCCTGAATTCTCTGCTAAAGTCTTCAACAATATTGAATGGAAAAGGGGTTGAGAAGCTATAAAGCAGACACAATTCTCCAGCCTCCAGATAATCATCCCCAGGTCCATATGCAGAAGGAAAAATGTATATGCCTGGGTTTCTTTGATAGATTATGCAGTCTACTTGCTCACATTTATCACATGGACTAATGTAAGATTTACTGTCAGTAATTAATCAACCTTAGGCAAGAATATTTAGCACTTCTACTCCATTTTTCATTTTCAAAGTGCTTTTCAAACACTACCTAATTAAACATCAGGACCAATTATTTCCATGGTACTTTACAGACACTTTTAAAAAATGAAATAAGCACATTTTAGCATGTACATGAGGAATCTTTTTAAGTCAAAACAGCTCTATTTTCAACCTGTTGAAGGAATGAAAGCAGTAATAGGACCGAGATTTCCAAACAGGCCACAGCAGCAGACAGTTAGGTCTCCTCCTATGCACACGAAAGCCTGTCATCCAGCCTCCTTATTAAAACATCTATCTCACGTCACAATATAAGTTGGCTTGTATTGGACAATTAATTCAGCTATAAATAAGAAAACCAGCCTGATTCCAGAAACTGGCCCCCTGGGTAAACAAAGATGAGATACATTCAAACCCAAACAGAGACTTCAGCCAATGACATTCCACTCTGGGCTGCAGGTATCATTGGTCAGGGAGTTGGGCAGTGTTAAGGCCAAACCAATCACCTGTCTGGACGAGGGAGTTTTGAATCTCCTGTTTAAGGAGGATGAGAACAATAAAACGAGATGTTTGTCATACTCACACTTTAATTTTGCCTGTGAGAGGACACTTTATTACTAAACAAGTGCAGAACTGGGATGAGAAAAAATTACTTCTTTGCAAGAGACATATGCTACCGCTGGGCTGGGGTTCTGATTCATATGCTCAGCAGGAACTCATGAGGTCACACCTGTAAGTCTCACCTCATTTCTTTCACAGGGGTAGTGGAACAACCTGTGTGTTCACACAGCAGTGGTGTCTTCACTAGGAAGGTCAATCCAAAGCATGGTATTTACTCACTGAAAACTGTTCCAATACCCTTCCCTCATGACCAGAAATACAGTCAGTATTGGCAATATTTTGACCACCTCTAAGGAGAAAACTGGGTGTGGTGGGTCATGTCTGTCATCCCAGCTTCTCTAGAGTTGTGTGCGTGCCCATGAGCCTGGGGCTTCAGTGTGCTCAGCCAGTTTTTCACATCACATTTGGCATCTACCTGATGATCCCTGAGCTCAGGTCAGCAGGTTGCCTAAGGGAGGGAGAACCCACCTGGACCAGAAAGAGAGGATCTCAGTTTCTGGCTGGGACTGTGGTGATTCAAATCCATAGGCCAGTTGACAGCAGATTTTGACTGAAAGTGTACACACAGCCCTTCCTGTGCTCTCTACTACAGAGACAATGCAGAGGTAAGGCATAGACTGCAGGGAGTCAGGGCTGTGAGGGCTTAACAGCAAGTTTTTATTCATGCCAGAATATTTCTCACCTCAATAGTGAAGAAAGGATTAACACTGCATAAATAGGCAAACAAGGGCAGAAAGTGTGACATTTCCCTGACAAGATAAATAAAATCAATAAGCAAAATATTCTTCATTAAACATTAAAAGTTTATGCATCTGCCAACATGGCCTGGTGCAGTTTTGGTCAGATACCTAAGAGAGCACTACGTAAGCCAGCTCCCTTACTGGAAGCAGCCTAGACAGGCAAACATGGCATTCTGCACCACATCATTAAGGCCTGCTGCGAAGTCAGCTGTATTGACTCAGCACATCACACGAACGTTGCTTCACTTCTTCTGGGGCCTGGTCAGGTTTATGCAGCACAGATAACTCAGTGCAGCACTTAGATGAGCTCTCCAGGTACACATCAAGGCAGGGGACAGCAAACTTTCAAGGATGGTGTGTACCAGATGGTACTTTTCTTTCCCAGATTAGAGGTTAAACATGCTGGTAAGAACGCTGTGGGATCCATGAGAGACTGCCTCTTACAGAAACAATATGCTACCATTTTCTATCATCATTAAATTGCATCTGTACAAGGCAGAAGCTCCTGCTGCTCCCAGAATGAGCCAGAAGGTGGGAGCCACCAACGTCTCTCTCCAGATGGCACAGCCCCAAAACCAGTGCTGTGCTAGCCCTACTGGTGTTTTTAGGAAATGACCTCCATGATGCTACTGGTTTCAATGTCCCAGACTGTGAATAGGCTGGAAGACTCACAGGCGTGCAACAAAAAAGTTCTGCAAAACTGAAATTTATAGCTAAGGCCTTTCTGCCTTATCCTTAAGTGCTATGCTTGGGCATAGCTGCCTTACAAACAAATTACAGAATTATATTCTGTGTTAGATGTTAGCAAATTTACCTTCAATTCATAATTAAATAAGCCAAGTGTCTTTCATTAGAGTGCTAAAAATTGGGCTTTGGGTTAGGTTGTTGACCTACATGCCTCAGCTCCATGGCTATGAAATGGGAGCAGTCTTTCCAGCAGGGACATTGCTGAAAGAATTTCATTCCTGCTTGTAAAACACTACCATAGTGAAGTGATAATAAGAGATTTAGATGTGTTAGTTTTACTAAACTATTTAAAATATCCGGAGTATTAAAAATGGTCCCAGTCTTCCTTTTGCTTGTACTAGTGTAAATGGAAGCAATTGTATTGAACACAGCTCGCTGTACATGAAACTTAATTGAAATCAATCCTTACATCTTTCTATGTAATTAAAATGGATAAAGGGAATTTTTCTGATCCCACTCTCAGCTAAGTTACATCAGCTTTTTATCTGAGGACTCGTTTATGGAGCTTTTTTGTTTTAAACTTTAGCCAGTTTCAAGGCTTACACAAAGGCCATGGATTTTTAATTAATTTATTTCATTATTGTCCCTTGGGAAGTGCAACTTGAAGGATGCACAAGCCTGAGCTTGAATATAAGACCACAAAATAATTTCTGAAACTGTATGAGAAACCAAAGCAGCAGATCTTTTAACATTTAATCAAAATTATGCATAAACTAGGGAAAAATTAATTGCATCTACCTGTGTGCAGGAAATGTTTTTGATTTAAGTTTTGCCATATATTCCCAAATGCATTTTTACCCTCCTTACTAACCTAACTGTTCCAGGAACAGTGCATGATGTCGACACAGCTAAAGGCTACACTCCACTGATCACAGCTCATTCTGTTACAAAGCCTTTTCCTCTAAGGTGGAAGCTGCTCAGTTCAGCACCACTTGGAAGGGACATGGTGACTGACAGTCTGTTCCCAGTCCACTGCAAACATCAAGTGTCAAGTGTTAGTTAAGCAGGCAGACTACATCAGGCTTCAGTGATGACTGAATCACAGCTTTGGAAGCAGTATTATTTCAGACAGAAATAAAAAGAAAATAAAAGAAAGAAAAAAATAAGAAAAAAAGAGGAAAGGACAAGCAATTCTAACTTTTCCATTCTTAATACCTTCTTCTCCAAGAATATTTGGCAAAATAATTTTCCTGGATTTGTTTATAAATGACCATGAGGAACTGAAGGGACTCATTCATTTCATACCACCTTTCAAAAGCTAGATGAAGAGGGCCTCACAAGAATGCTAGAATGCTCCAGTATCAGTCCAGTACCTATGCCTCTAATCACTCCAGAAACGTGTTTTCCTATGAGTAAATCTGTCAGCATCCCTCCACCTATGGGTCTATATCAAAAAACATACAGTAGTACAAGGAGACATCAAGCTCAGATTATATGGCAGCTGTTATCACCTCATTGCAAGTGGTCAGAAAAGTCAAACATCCTTTTTCTTCTGATTTGATGAGTAAGATGATACCTGAGGCACAAAACAAAACTGAACTGATCATTTTTTCTGCATTCACTTGCAGTGCAGAATGGGTTTTACAGGCAATATTCTTACAGGTAAGCCAGTCAGACATCAACACTTTGCACACTGTGACTTTCCAAAAAGCTTCAGATCTAATACTGTGTAATCCTGATCCTAGCCCTGATCTCTCCCACTCACAGTGTGACTGAAAGAGGCTACAATAAGCAGATGTGAGTGCAAATGGAAAAATGGTAACTGTGATGGTACCATTCCTGACTAGATGCCTGATGAAGCACCAAAGGCAGTGGGCCAACCAATGCCACACATTACTAACCAACCCCCCAGTCTTACCCATGAATCATAGCACAAGTTTTTATTTCTGGTCATTTACAAGGTACAATAACATAGATGGCCACTAGTTAAATACACAAGTCAAAAATGCAATCGCCACATCAAGGAGACTAGGATACATTTCATCTGCCACAAATTGTGGACTAGTCAGTATTTGCTTCAGATATACTTAATAGCTGTCCTTTATTGCATGTCACATTTTGTTACTCCATACCTAAAGAATTAATGATGCTCTGATTAAGCAAGATAGGAAAATAAGTTGTTATTATGAGATCCAAAGGATCTTCAGTTTTTCAATTCTTTTCAACAACAGAAAAATTATGTTTATTTTTCTCTGTTTATTTCTTTTCCAAATGCCAAGACAAAATCTCAGGAAAATTATAAATACTAAACCACTAACACTTACAGAAATACAGCCAACTTCCCAAATTCACAGAAGTTTCTTAGTTTACAGCTCTGAGCGGGTTCCTGTAGACCAGTTGTTGGGAAGGGGTTGTGGGAAGGGGGAGAGAGGGGGGAAAAAAGGGGGAGGAAAAAGAGAAAATGGAAGGAAAAAAGAAACAACAGAGGTATATAATCTTCAAAAGACCCCTCTAGTAGAGACTGCTGCAGTAGTATGGCATGGAAAGACTAATGGGGACAGCTGAACCAGTGCATGAGATTGTTCTGAAATTAAAAGCAATGTGTATTTTGTTTAACACATTCTATGTTATTTAAAGAAAAGTAAGAAAAAGAATTCCAGCTGGGATGGAACCTGCAGAGCCCCTTGAGCAACATGAATAATTATAGACTTGGATAAATTGCAGTTAAACCATTTGTTTCAAATGTGCTACAACCAATAAGTAAACCAACAACAGCTTTTCCAGTGTAAGAGATCTGTTGCTGGCTTCAGATTAAGTACAGCGAGCTGCAGATAGTTACTGGCTAGCCATACTCTATGTAATGAAAAAAACTTTTCCTCCAAAAAGCCTGTGATTTCTGAACCTCAGATACCAGCAAAAATAGCTGTATGCATTTGTTTGCCATATGTACTCAGAAAACAGTAAAGGTATTTTTTCTGAAATAACAAAGGCAGATTTAGGGTTTCTCTGTTACATCCCATAATTTCCAGAAAAGAGTTTCTCAGTAATAAACTAATCCTTATTCTTAAGAGACCATATAAACAGAGGCAGAAAGAAATTTTATTTTCATGTTAACAGTGGCCAGAACACGCTTCACATTCTTGTTTGAAAATTTGCCTCCCATCCTGTTCTTACTGAATTTGCACCAATTGGTGATTGCAGGCACCAGCTACCATGCCAATGTTGGGGCCTTGCCCTTTTTCACAGATGTAAGTAGTGTTATAAGGGGCAGATTCATTGAGAATACCATGGGAATTACTGTGAAACTTGTTTAATCATTCTTGTACAGACATAAGTCCTGTATACATCCATGATTTTGAACTGAGCTCAGTGCAATCAGACTTTTCTGTCCTACAGGGCTCAATACAGCTCAGTTTCACCACTGCGTCTGCCAAATGTGCCCCTCAAGGAAAGATGGGGAAAGAAGACATGAGGCTTTGATGCACCTGAGGACAGGAAAGAGGCTTGCATTTGCCAAATGTGCTAAGAACACCAAATCACTTAAATCTATTGAGTTTAGGAAGCCTGGGGCAAAAGAGTGGTACTTCAGTCAAGCTTGTACACCATGTAATGGCTGCACGTGGTACAAACACAGGTATGTTGCAGAAATCATATTGCCACGGCTGCAAGATGAGCCACAAGTGTTCTTCCAACAGTAGTCCCACTTACCCTTGCCACTCAAAGGACAGCCATTTATTTTCTTTCTGCAACTCCTCTGCATACACAAACTTAAATATGCACACAGCTAAACCACCTCACCAGCACGTTCAACCCTTTCTCCCTGCACATGGAGTTGATTCAGTATTTGCCTGTAGCTGCCAGGATCATCACTGAAGTTTGGCTGCCCTCCCTGAAATCCTGCTGATTTGGACACCTCCACCATAGCATTTAAGACAGTTGGGGCGACTGAACAGATGCTTCTGCAAGGTCCTTTTATCTAGTGAAATGGAAGTGCTGCGCTAGGAAATAGGTACCTGTGAGAGCCCAATGAAATGGCATGAAGGTAAATGCAATTATTTTGCATTTCAGTGGAATTTTTCTTCTTAGGGAATTAAAAAAAGAAAAGAAAAAAAGAATTAGTTAAAAACTAAAAAAGGAATAATAAAATTTAGCAACTGGGAAGCATGAGAAGCATGATGGAGGATCTAGTCCAATAGAAGTAGAGTGTGCCAGTGCAGGAAAAATTTAAACTCGATGCAAATATCGATGGCTTCTACTGTCAGTTCAAATTGGATTTTTTTTAACCAGCTCAGTGAGGAAGTCTGATGAGTTTTCAGTAGTGATCAGAACAGCAAAATCAACTGCATGGACTTCTTGACTGTGAAAGGTAAGTGCTAAAGAAGTCTTGTGATACTACAGAAAAGCAGCACGGGCCCCCAATTCTGGAGCTAAGGACAAAGAGTCTGACCAATCATCCTGACATTCCTGAGCATTCCTATTAGGTGCACCAGACAAGATGAAGTAAAATAATATTGACAAAAATCCTGTACCGTAGGGCCCTCAGAAATCTCTTTGGGAAGGGAGAAAAAAGTAACTGAGACGCCACAGATTATGAACTCAATCTTAGGCAGCAAACCAATGCACATTTCTCAGCACAAAATGGACAGTAGAGGCAGAAAAGGAAATAGAAATTAGAGTTAGTGAAATAAGAAAAAGAAGGACCACTATCACATTTCTGTGTAAGTGAAATGTGTTCTCTAAAAGGAGTATCATCATAGTGATGGATGAGATATTAAGTTAGAGATTTGATAGTTTTCCAGTGTTTTGTCCAATATGCTTTTAATTATTGACCCACTTGTATTTTTGTGAGCCTGTTCTTCTATGTCATTGTAGATAATTTCTACTCATACCCAGTCAGTATTGTCTACTGCTTATTTTCATCCTGATTTTTCCAGTGATAAGTCTCTAAAAACCCCTGAATAATGTGTCTGTCCTTGCTGTTCATAGTCTTAGTGTTTATTCAGCATGATTTGATATTTAATTGGACAAGCTAGGTAAATTTGATTCTTTTAATATTATCATAAACCAGTTCTTCTTGATGTTTCATCTTTGATTCATATCTGCATTTTCACTGATGTTATGAGGTTTCCAGAAAACAATGCATGATTCTATGTACCCTTTTCCATGCCAAAAGTTTTACAGGATATCTGAATAAAGCTCAACACCACCAAAGAACACTGCATTTCAACAGGGCACAACTTCTCCTCCAAAAGTCAAAATTTCAACTCTTTCACATGTTTCCACAGTATCAAAAATATTTCAATCCAATCTAATAATTTATGGGACTTTTGAGCTTCTCTGATGGCACCGATGTGTTTCTCAAGTGACGGATTTTATACCTGCTTACCTGATACTACCAACCATCTTGCAGGTGGCTGCTGTATAAGGACAGCTTAGTAATTAGGGGTAAATCTTCACAAAATCACCACAGTCTTGTTAGAAACTGAGCCACTTCCTCACTGACTACACTGAGTTTTTAGGCACAGCAGTAAGTAGGACTTTCTAATTTTCAGTAAATGGAAGGAGACTGGGGCAGAATTTCTTGCTTCCTCTGTAGACATCTCTTACTCTTTTTTGAAAACCTTTCTCTGCATCATCTATTTAGAAATAATTCTTTAACACCTGCTTGGCTTTAAATATGTGAATAGAGTAGTGACTTTGATGGGAAAACCCAGATGCTTATATTTGAGTATGCTTTAAAATGGTTTGCTAAATTAAAGCCTAAGGACAAAGGAAGCAGTTCAGAAAGTGCATCAGCAATAGAAAGTCATTGCCTGTAACCTGAAATGAACTCAAAACTTTTTAGCTTGGCTATTTATTTACTTTAATATTCACACATAACTGTAATTCCTGCAGTGAGAATTACTGCAATGAAGTGATACACAAGAACAGTCTCATGATATTTTCTGCACATATAAAAGTGGAAATTTCACAAGGGAATTTGATCTTGAAAGATTTTTACTCTGATTTCTAAAAGAAAATGCATTGCTGTGTTTTTGGATTAACTACAAAAGATTTTGATACCTCCTTCTGAGGTTTACCAACCAGTGCTAATGCAATGATCACAGTTTCATTTTTAACCATTTACTAAAAAAGAAAAATAAGATTTTCCTTGGGGGGGCAAGGGAACAAATCCACTGATTCACCAGGATTCATTCATTTGCCTCAAGAAACTCAAATATTTTTCATGTTGCCCTTAATTTCTCAGCCATCACTGTCATTTGCCTAACCACTCCCCATCAGTTTCACACTGAGGATGTGTTATGAGACTGAGTGGGGACATGCAAATCAAGCACACATCTTTGGAAAAATGCTTGGCAAATCTGGCTTTTCAGTTTTCCATCCACTTGCCAAAAAAATATTCCCTCATTCCCCCAAGCCCTCCCTCTGCCATGTCTAATTTAATTTCAAAAGCCAGAAGCTTAACAGGGACGTAAGCTTCCTAAACATGCTGTCATCTAACAAGGAATCTGAATTCAAAACTTATAATTACGATTTTCTTTAGATGCAGAAAAGACAGTGCAATCTCTTAGATGTTCTTGTCCACAAGTGCTAATACAATGACAGGGTTCACATGGCTGGTGGAGACCTTATTATTCCTCCTTGCTCCTAAAAAAATCAAAACACCAGATATAAGAGTTTTTTGTCAATCCTGCCTTGCCAACAAGACATGAGGCTTTTGTTGCTGATGCCAGAGGTTCTGAGTTGTATAAATATTCTGCATTTCACTGTAACAAGAAGCTGAATGACTCTGTAGAGAGTTCAGGGCAAATGAGACTTACTGACCTGCTATTTCTATAACTCTGCTATTTTATCTCTTCAAAGGGACTTGCATACACTGAATTTTCAGTTTTTAAGTAAAAATAAGTCACTCTTTTTCAAAGACGTCCCCTCTGCACCTTTCCTTTTCTTCAAGTCCCTAGGACCTTAGAGACACACATTTTATGAGTATGAATACATCTGTCAATGTTTGGGAGTGAAAAAGGGAAATCATAGAGATATCATTCATTTTAATCACTAATTTTGAAACAGCTGGTGAGCCTGGACTCGTGTTCAACCACAATCATTTTGTGCCTTTTTTATATCTCTGGTGAGGAATTATTGCTTAAAGTGAGACTTAAGAATTTGCCAATAGCCCACAGTAAATACTTTTTTTTGTCTTTTTGTAGTCCTATGATGACTGGCCTCTTTCCCCTTCAGTAATCACTGTCTAAAAAAAGAAAACCTCCGGGCGCATTTCACTTTTGTCCCTTCCCTCTGGCAGAATGCCCAGCCTCAGTGTGATGCTTTTAAACCCTTCCCCCCACAGACACAAGGTTTCCACCACATTATTATCCTGTACAGCAGAGGGGGGGAGGCACGGCTGTGGGATATGATACCATTCAGGCAGAGATACACGGAGATAGAGCTCTTTAAAGCACCGAACGTTTTGCATTCTCTGTGTGCGCACGTATCCTTGCACACGCGTGCGGAGGAGAAACCTTTGGGTGTAATGTATTTCAGAATTGTCTTGGTTAAGAAGACTCTGCCACAAGGAAAACATGATGAATATACAATGAGTTCAGATTGTCAGGCAGCCTGAAGTGCATGTGTATGTGTCATGTGCACATGCAAGTGTGCTGGTTTAATGAAAATTCAGCAGCAGTTTCACCAGGCTGAGAATAACAGCCAAAAAAAGAAACAATGAAGAGCCTTTCTATTGTCGTGCAATGAGCAAGTTCTCAGATAATCACTCTAGATGTGATGCAACACTCTTCACACAAGGAAGCTCCTGGGAATTGTGATAGTGTAGGACAATTCAGGATCCTATCCTGGATAAACAGTGCTATCATCATCTTAAAGAGCACTGCAGACAGGCGACCAGCAGATGAAGGCTGCATTATTCAAGGCATTTTAATGGAAAAATTAAACTCGGATTTACTGCAAAGAATCCTTTCAGTGCTGTAGCTTTATCGGTCAATATGTTTTTCTGTATCACATTTACTGCTGCAGTAAGGCAAAGATCTCTTGTGATAAACTCTGGTTTATTTTTTTCATTCTTGTTCCCAAGTGTGCAGTCCACCCAGGTCATTCAAAGCTAAGTGTCTTGCTTGCTTGCAGTTCTAGTTTTCTGGGTATTAGCTCAAAGAAGTTGCCTAGAAAACCTAAAAAAGACTGTTCTCCTTGAGCTGATGGTAATACCATAAAACAATTGAGTCTGATATCTTTATTTTAACTTGCTCAGAGCACGGTTTCAATAGAGAAGAAAATAGAGACACGTGTATCTAACTAGAATTAAGATAACCTGTGAAATGTCACTAGGTGAGAAGATACCATGCTACTGTTTATCCAGGGAAATGTTGTGGCTGTGGTCAACGACACCAAATGTCAGCTTCAGCTGTCCCTCCTCCCTGCTCCCAGCTGCTTTTTCCTGTTTCCATTACAACCATCTGCAGGGCTCCACCAAATCAGGAAACTAATTCCATTAAAAAAAATAATAATTAAAAAAAAAAAAAAAAAAAAAAAACACCCACCCCCCCAAAAAAAAAACAAAAAAAAACAAAAAAAAAACCCACCACCCCCCCCCAAAAAAAACACCAAAAAAACCAAACCAAAACACCAAAAACACCAAAACACACAAACCAGCAAGCTAACAGTGAAAAAATAGAGGACAGACAGGAAGACTGAGGTCAGAACTGCAACTACTTATTTTTTTTATCATCAAGTCATGGTCTTATACTACATTTTCAGATTTTTTTATGCTGTGTAAGGTACTGTCATGCCACACAATGTTCCTCCTTTCATAAACATCTACAACCCTCCATTTTTGTGCCACCTTACTTGTTTTGTACCATAAGCTGCATCCAAGAAAAGATCTTCAATGAAAGGCTCTTTTGTTTTGTTTTCCTGGAAAGAAAGTAAGGGTTTTTTATGTATTTGGGAGGCCTGGTTGAGTGCAGCTACACCAGTGCAAAGAGTATCTGCTAATAGCAGCGAAGGAAAGCAAGCAGAACACTGGGGACAGGGTGGAAGAGCTGCCACCAGTGGAAGCTTCTTGAGCAGCTTTAGGCCCAACGTGTGGTTTTGCACACACAAACTGAGCTGCGGGCACTGTGCTCACCCTGAAGTTCGACACTACCATGTGACCGCGGAGGCAAGATAAGCCCTAACAAAGAACCTTCACACAGGCAAATCTACTGCTGAATTCAATTCCCATCTATGTTAAGACAAGGTCAATAGCAAAACTGAGGCTTGAACTTCAGCAGGGCCGGGATGCCATTTGATAGAGGATATGGATGGTGCTTCCCAAACCATCCACCACCGACTTGGGCTGAGCCAATTCACAAACCAAGTGGAAAAACCTGACCACACCTTTTGCATTTGGAGCCACATGTATTCAGATGATTAGCTTGTGTGAAGTGAGAATAGAAAGCTAAATGTTGACACTGCCCTCAGTCAAATCTTGCTGCTAAATAAAAAAAGATGCCTTGAGCAAGACCCAGCCGACCCAGATTTCAAGACTGTGTAAATACTCTAATCCTGTTTATCTGCATCTCTCTTAGGGAAAAGCAAATCCTCAGTGGATTCTCAAAGCCCTCTCCTGTATGTTAGCTATGTTCAGCCACTGACGGAATAGACACGGAGTCAACTCTGTGGCTGGTTACCAACAGCTTGAGTTCCAAATATCAAGCTTTCGCAGCAAGCTGCTAGCAAAAGGGGTATAAGAGGAGACTGTGGTAGGTAATTTTAATAATGAATGCATTTGGGATGCAAAATAACTAAACAGGAAAGTCTGCTCTCACACATCCTGGGCACAACGGAAATACCCTGTGTCAGTAACCAAACCATCTCAAAAAGCATTTAACATTACTTGGGGAAATCCCATTCTCTCTAAAGCAGATGTAAAACAAAAATTACAGTTACAGGGACGCAAATGTCCACAAGCAGCATCCATAACCCTAACTGTAAATCTAGTATTATTTATTTATTTAATTATTTAAACATGAAGAATTTCATTGTAATTACTAGCTATTACTGTTAGCTATTACTAGCTAATATCTGCTATTGCAGATCCTAAGAAACTGTGTAAAGCAGCATTTACTCCAGAGAGAAAGGAAAGGCTGTGAGAATATGACCAACAATAAAAAGACCTATATATTATAAAAACACAAAATACTGAATCCTTTTGTAAGAAAATTGCATTTAGAATGTGAAATAAAGGTTCTCCTCATCTGCAGTAAAATGTCCCTCCTGTAGCCTGCCTGTCATGGAGTATTCGCTCCCCTCCAGTGAGAAGCAGGGCGGACTTAGTGCCCTTCAGGCAAGGAAGGAAGGGAGACAGGGGGCCCAAAAATCCAGGCTAGCTCCTTTCAGAACAAAATCCTGAGCACTGTCCCTCTCCCTCTCTTCCATCACAGACTGCGCATGTAGCTACTCCACTAAAATGCAGATGTCAACTTTTTTTTTTTTTTCAGGGCTCTCAAAAACAAAGCAGTGTAATACTACCCTAGTTTAGATTGTGCAAAGTATGTTTACCAAGGGTGAAAGGAATTTAGTACATACTCCCTCCTCCAGGATCTGCAGGACTTGAGAAGGACTGAATTAGGCAGGGAAAAGACTGGAGAGTTAAGAAAAAGAACTACAAAGTAGGCAATTTTGTTTAACACACATCCTTTTATTTTATTCTTTAATGCCTGGACAAAAGCATATAAGACACAACAAAAGCAAATTTTTTATTTAAATTAGCTCTCTGGATAGATTGCCATTGCTGTTTTAAAAATACTTGATTTTCATAAAATTCTACACCAACACACAATAATGTACAGACAGGGAATAGATTTCCTTTTAACTGGTAGTATGGGGAGGAGTGCTTTTTTTTATTTTGGTTTTTTTAACCCAAACAATTTAAGCTACTTGATGAATGCCACAGACACAAAGAGCAGTATCAGTGCAACTGAAAGGCGCCACAAAGTGCATCAGGGGCACCAAGAAGTAACCAGGGGCAAGAGATAGGCAACATGATTCACAATCTCCATAGACCAGCTGAATCTCCTCTCAGAAGTGCTTGTCTCCATCAATTATAGATAGAGCCTGGCCAATCAGCCAAGCTTAGACACCTGTCTGGCATCTGGAAGCAGTAGTAAAGGGTAAGTGATAGTTTTGCAGGGCATTTCAAAATGTTACACATCTAAGGTGCACAGCAGTTCAGATACAGACATTCTGCATGGTGCAAGGACTTGATCTCATGAGGCACCGTGTCCTTCTCTTCCAAGTAGTCAGGGAAATGTGCATCCAGAAATGCTCTGCATCTTTGCAAAATCAAATCCAAATCCAACTCGATTATTTGGGGAGAAAATATCTGAATTTACGGCCACACCAGAATTGTTCTTCCTTAATACAAACTTCACAAATGCAAACTGAAACTTTTCTGCATGGTGGGGATTAATTCCTGATAGACTGGAATACTGTGTTCTGCGTTATGTAAATTTGACGACACATTTAAGCACAATTTTTACTGATTCATCAGATATTTCTGCTGCAGCTGAAAAACAATTTGTTATATAGACAGGCACTATTATTTTGGACTTGACCATACTGGTGGCAGGGTGCTAAGACATGAACTGTGTTTGACTGCAGGTAGTCATATTCTTTAACCAGCGGGTCTGCTTGTTAGAATGCAATTCTAACTTCTTCTGTGGAAAGAGATAGACTGTTCCACCTGCTTCATTTTAGGTGTCTTAAACTGAGATGAATCACTTCCTTAAAGGATCTGTATCTCTCCGTGGAATGTACAGAGTATCTTGGACAATAGTTATATACATAAGTGAAATGGAAAAAAAAACCCTTCCTCTACCACTGCTTTTTCCTGTTGTGGCAAACTACTGTGAACACTCCATCTAAATATTTGCATTTATGCAATAACTACAAATTGATATAACTCATATTACAAAGCCCTCACAGTTCCCCCGAGTGAATCATCATTGTCATCATCACAAGATTAACTTCTGCACCGAAGTGTACTGGTAATTTGTGCTTCAGCCAAGTAAGACCTTTATCATATTCTCACCAGATTTCTTTCTGCAGGTGCACATTTACCTGCCAGAGTTGATGAGCATCATATATTTAACTATGGAGGAATAACTAACGCATAAAAACCCTTTTTGTGAATACTCATGCCACATTCTTAACAGATTTACATAAAGTCACATTCACCCTGTCCTTCTTTCTTCAGTTTCAATGTCACCCACATGAAATACTCATGGGAAGCAGAATTGGAGGTTATACATTTAAATTCCCTCAGATCTTAATTTTGCTGCCTGCTGCAGTTATAGGAATAACATTGGTGTGAGTTCTCTCCACCCAACCTAGAAAATGGAAACAATACCACATAATGAGGAAGTACAGTTGACAGACCCAAATGAAGCACAACACAATTCACATACTTCAAAATATTGTTATTAATTATTAAATTATGATAATATATTATTAAAATATTATTATATTAAAATATAGTTTGAGTTGTTTCAGGCCAGCAGACCCATAAATTGCAAAAAGAATTGCACAGAAGAACAATAATGTTAGTTGGGATCCTAAGATTGTCTCACCATCTACAAAATACAAACAACAGCAATAGCCAGAAGGATGAAAAATATTGCCCTCAGGTATTATGTTAATGAAAACCAAAGTATACTATCCATGCAAATTATTTTCTCAGTGGTATTCATAGAATAACATATTGAGGACTTCCCAAGCTCCCTCATTTTTTAAAAGTAAATGTAATTTGTTTTCTTTCAGTTGAGTCGTTTTTTGGCTCTTTTATATTGACTTTTAATCTGAAAGACTTTTTAATCTGAAGAATTCTTCCCCCAGCATCACAGCCTGAATGTGCAAAGACAGAAAATAAGTGACTCTTCTTCTCTCCTCTTAGAACAACAAACAAAAAGAGGGAACCAGGGGAGGTTGGAACCTCAGTAATAACCATGTGCAACCTTTTGTTCTGCTAATAATAGTCAAACATGCAAAACCTGTCAGAAAGACCTAAAGATGTCTTCTCTGACACACTCTGAGGTCTTGGAGGTTTGTACTCTATCTGTTTCAGCATGACATGCATTGTCTTTTTGGCACTGTGATTTTCTTTACCTCATTCTCTGCCTCAGGAAAAGATACCATTTATGGTGCCACCTTTGTGACTCTTTGGGTTTCAGATAACCTATTTTATGCTGGCTCTCCGTATGTTGAGAAATTTGGACTTCACTGCCATGTGGGACCTTTGTAATTCACCCTCTGCCAGAAAGGATTTTTGTTTTCCCTTCTCCTCTCATAGTACATAAGCTTTATAGAAAAACATGATAGTAAGACATGAGGCAGGCAAAAGTAGCACAATCCCTATTGCACTGTTACTGTTCTTTTTTCCTCTCCCTGTCTCCAGAGTTCCCCTGCCTTACTTTTTCTCCATCATTGCACCAGATTTATTGCTTCAGTAAATTTCTGCAAAAGGAGAAAAAGAAGACATTCGAAGACTCTAGGGACTACCAGCATGGGTCCCCTGATCACTCAGTTCTGTGTAGGAACAAAAGCATTCCAGAGGGTTCCGTTTTTTCACCAGTGTTAAACCAGAGTAACTGGGATGAGCAATGAAGGGAGTGGGATCAGATGGAAAGGAAGAGGATGCTTGTTTGGAAGATCAAGATGGAAGAAATGTCTGTAAGGACAGGGGAAGCCGGGCTGCGCATATTCATGGCCCCAAGGGACATGGGTAACAGGAGGAGGAGCAAAGGATGAGTGAGGCAAAGGCTCAGGGCTCACTGTAAAGAACAATGTGCCAATCAGGGGCCTGGTTATCTTTGGGGAATTAAATTGTGCTGCCCTGTCTGTTGCACCTTTTGTCTGATTTTGAATTCAAGAGAAACATTATCTCTTTTTAGATAATTTTTAACTTGGTAGTTTGCTGTACTAGAATGCAGTATGTGACTGTTTTACCTCTTTCTCTACAATAATTTGCACACTGAAAGAAGAAGAGGTGTAGAGAGCCTGTAAGACAGGCCATGGAAATGTCATACCATGCTTAAAACTTTAGTTAGCACCACTATGTGCTTCATTTAAAATCTGACAATCCCCACTCTCGCATCGCACTTCATTTAAATCTGACATTCCAGTTACCTGGAGCAAGTGCTTTGATGAAGGGAAACTTGGAGGGTAATCCACCAGGACACATTAAACTGTTACAAGTCATAAAACATCTGCACCCAATGGCAAGCTATAAAGCTGAATGGAGAAAGCTATTAAATGCATAGTATTGCTGAGCTGAATTCTTCCCCCTGTGAGCACACTCAGCTAGCTCACATACAAACAGTTTTCTCATGATTGTATCATGAGCAGCTCATATGATTATGATTTTCAGCACAGAAGTTTGCTAGAAAGAGCTGAGTTAGGGCAAATTTGCGTGCTTCTAGTGAGCACGAAACAGAGAGCGTATAATATTCTTCCTCTATTTACTCAGCATATTATTTGAGGTGTCTTTTCCCATGACGTCTGCTGTACAACTTTATATAATGATCAAAACACCAAGAACTAGCTAAAATGAAATAATACTCAAATAGAATGGAAAAAGCCATCAATGCAAGAAAATTGTATATTTTAGAAAGCTGCAATATGTCTGCGTATCAACCATGTTTATTCCATTTCTTCTTCTGGGCAGGGAAATTAACAGGGGAGAAGTGGTTATACCCAATTCCAGCTCTGCTCTGAAATTCAGCAGAGCTACCAGAAACCTGCAGGCTCAAGAAAACCTCCTACACATACTCAGGTTAGCAAACATCAGATAGAACCCAGCATGAAAGGATTCTGCCCTCTTTGTATCCAAACACTATTACTGCCTTTGCTGGATGAGAATAAATAGAGGTTAGCATAGGTTTCATGAAGCCACCCACCCAAATGTGATTCCAAGTAACCGTATTTAGTTTCTTAAGGGGCAACTGAAAGCAGGGATTGAGGCTGCAGCATTGTCTGTTTGGTCTCACAGAGCTCTACTGGTTTTGTCCAAGAGAGATGACCTTGTTCTCAATCCACTCAGCTCTTCCTAGCACTGACACACAAAAGAGAATCCATTCTGTGGAAATCCCTCAGTAAAATTTGCAATAATCTCTTTCTTGTCCAACAATCACCACTTCTTCCATACTTTCCATGTATGGACTGACATTTTCAACATGGGAAACAGCTTCATGTCACCACAGGGTCCACAGAGTCCAGCCTAGATAAGAACCAATATTTCTGCTTCACTGAGATCTTCATATTTTTTCCTCTCAGAAGCAGAATAGCAAAAAAGAATATTTCTTGCCAGATATTATCCAAATATAATCCTGGTAAGTCAACTGAAATTCCGTTTTCATAAGTCAAAATTCCTATAATCGTTACCAGTCAGATTCTTGACACTGATGAATAATTTCCTCTACAAAATATTGCACTTCTTACAAGGTAGCATTTTCCAAAATTAAAATGTTAAACTGGAAAATGGTCATCCTATTACACCTACCATATTTCAGGGTAATCTCCTCTGCAAACATTAACTCAGCTACTATCTATAGCCTGGGTAATCACTTAAGCAAACAGTCTTTCAGTTGCTGTCTCTGAGCAAGCACCACACAAAGCTGTCTTTTTGCTGTATGTCTATCTTCTTTAGATCAAACAGAAGTCCCAGGTTGATTGTTCACACAAGCAGAGTTTCCTTCATGCCTGCTGGACCACCATTTTGCCTGTGTAAGGTATCTACAACTCATATCACTCCCTAGGTCTTCATTTGCAGGGTATATTTAAAATTTTCAGAATCTAGCATCTCTAGGGCTAGTCTTACATTGCAGCTATCAGCTTACACAGATAAAGCAAGTGTATGAGATTGGATGACAATATTTCTATGCTGAAAGCAGCATAGGAATTTAGACAGCATAACACTGTCTAAAGATAGTATTCCAATATTAATATCTTTTACTTTTTCCCATTCCAATAATACTGCCTTTATTCATTCACTAAAATCTTCATGTTTTCTCCTATGGTTTTCATTCTGTTTGTGAGAAGTTTTTAGCTAAAAATACATTTCATTATACAGTTTTAATATTCTTTCTTAATAATCTCTCTTGCCAATAAGTTTCCAGAAATAATTGTCAATTTAGGTACCAGTAAGATGAAGCTGTTGTATAGGTCTGCCTTACTGCTTCTGTAGATTCCTCTATTTATCTCTAGCAATTTGCTTTTACTTACTTATAATGTAGGCTCTTTACAGATCTTCCCATGGAGTATTAGGCACACTGTAAGGCGACAGCTACTGCTTCTAAAAAAGAATTATTGTTATTATCTTCTGAATAAAGAGAATTCTTTTAATCATAGCCATTGTATCTGTATATTCCAACACAGAATCACTCTTTTAATAAATACCTGTGAACCCAAGCAGTATTTCACATACTCCTGTAGTTCCATGCAAACATGATGAAACATTTATTCTTTGATCATGGCACAAACTAACTATTTATTTATGAAAAGTCACTCTTTTGGAATAAACATATTTTGGAGAGTCACAGACCGTTCACTAACTCTCCAAGAAAGGAATGTATAGTATGTGTTGCAATGAAAACATGCACTTCAGTTACTCTGGGAGCCGCAGCAAGAAAATTCTTCAAATAAAAATAATTTCAATATGCACATCATAAATTTAAGCAAGAGTTTACATCATGTCTGTGAAAAATACCTGCATTTTTTCTAAGAGAAAAAGAGCAACATATTATTAAAAATATAAGAACTTTTGTAATTGCCATGTCCATCTGAATTCTAGACTAGATAGATATCATTTTGTATGTTACAAACAGTTATCCAGGCCTAAAGGATAACACTGTACTTGTATCATTCATCAAAAATCAAAGGCTAAGGAACCTGCAGCAAAAGAAATGTTGGCATTTGGAATACTTCCTTAATGGTAACATTCTTTTCCTAAAACTTCCCTGTTTTATGTACACCTGTCAGACATTTGGCTTTTTGTGTAAAGTTTATTCTTTTGCACAAACAGGGTGGCATCTCTGCAAGAGATCTCACGGTAACTTCTAGTTTAAATTTTCTCAGCTGGTTGGAATAATGTATCCTTTATAGCATCATGCCTAAAAATTGCCTATGTACACCATAACATTTTAAGGTATAACATGATTCTAGCAATCTGGAAATAACTTCAAATATTTTTATTTGAATGTCTGCCAGCCAGGGCTAGTTTTGTTGTAGCATAATCTAGAAAGATGCATTAGACTCTATTTTACTTGTCTTGTAAGCCATTGTATGGTTTAAAGATATAAGAAGCATTTCTGTACTTTTTCTATTTTTTTTTCTGTAGAAAAGAAAAAAAGTAGCCCTCCTTGTAAAATTATCTATTAAAATTATTTTAATTAATTCATGTACCCAGCCAGAATAATGGCTTTACCGGCAATCCTTGGCAAAAAAAGCATGATCTGCCGTTCTATTAAAGGAAACAGGGTCCATTTTCATGCACTAGAATCAATGGGATTTTATCTCCAGCTGCAGTTTATTGAAATGTAAAAGGAGATAAGGTAAACCATCCATTTAGTAGCTGCAATGGATGCCAACCACGTACTGGGGTCCATCAGGCCTGGTCAAGGGCGGTGACTGTCCTGCTCTACTCTGCACCAGTGCAAGCCTCACCTCAAGTCCTGTGCATGGCTTTGGACCCCACAATATGGGAAAGACATTAAGCTATTAGAGAGCGTTCAAAGGAGGGCAACAAAGATGGTGAAGGGCTTTGATGGGAAGATGTGTGAGGAGTGTCTAAAGTGTGTCCTCTAACTCAGTTTTAAGATACTGATATCAGCTTTAAAATTCAGTCTCTATTTTTGTGTCTAATAGTAAATTTTTGAATCAATAACTTGTTTTTTGTCCTAGAGTAACATTGGTTGGATAATTAAGAAAACTAATTCCTAGAGTCTAAATGGCTTACCTTTCTTCTGTGGCTTCAGGAAGTAAACAAATTCCAGTAGAGGCTTCTAAAGAAGGGGCCTAATTTTCAGGTGTTCTTAGCATAAATAGCTTCTCTGATTCAGTCACTGAGCTGGGAAGCGACCTCTGGAGATCACCTACTGCATCTGCTCAAGAGTAAGGTCAACAAGAACAGGTTGCCCAAGACCATATCAAGCTGGATTTTGAATATCTCAAAGGATAGCAACTCTTCTTGGGTTTCTTCCAGTGTTTGACAACCCTCACAGTAAAAATATTTCCTTATTTCCTGAAATTTCATTTATCTCAGTTTATGCCAAGTGACAGCCCTGTCAATGGGCACTATTTGGCGTGGGAACCTTGAACACAAACCTTACCAGTAAAGACCGGCTGCTTTACTTGTGGCAGCCCTTCTTGTGGCCCTTCACACTGCCTGCCAGTTAAGCTTCAGAGGTTTGGTTTCTCTAAGCCCACCTCTGAATGCTTGGACAGTGTCTCTGTATTTTTACTACTTCTGGGTAGCCTGCCCTGCTCCCACCTCAGGTCCTTTCCTTTCTGTGGCTGAGTTTGGTCAGAAGCAACTTGTCTCTCCTCTAATTTTCTTGCCACCTTTGTTCTCCAGCTCTGGGGTGGGCACAGCCCTGTCAGCCAGGTCCCTGTCCCAGCATCCCAGTGAGGAGGAGGACAGCTGGGGGCACCATGGCTGCCTCTGCCCCTTGCATCAGGCACTTCCCTGGGGAAAAGGGTGGGATGAAGCTGAAATGGGACACAAACATTTGGGTGTGGGCAGGATCATGCCCACTGCAGGAAACCAGGGTCAGAACAGTGTTTCAGAAGTAAAAATTCTTCATTTTATCACTTTTTCTTTTTAATACATTTTTTTAGACAAAGTAAATTTACAAATTTAGCAAAATGTGAATGTTTGTCAATCATATCTGTATTATATGCCAAAAAACTTTGCCCATCTATACAAAGAAAATTGAGGAAGTATGTTTCGTTTATTACACATTTGAAACTAACTTGATGTATTTTACTCTTTTCAACCCTGATTCTGATATTGTCAAAATAATTTGGCTCTTCCAGAGTGGAAATTTACTCTATTTTTAATTCTAAATTGTAATGTACTTTTTAAAAATATCCAAAGTATTAATAATAGTACTTTGATATGGAATTTTCAAAATATATGATCCTGGCAAAGCCCATGGAATCCCTTTTAAATAAGCTCAAATACTAATCAGTGTATACAGTCTGTAAATCTCATGAACTTCTACTTTAAATTGTTGTAAATCTTTTGTTTTCCAACGTACATTCTACAAAAAGATAACACATCAAGAACCAACTCTTTAAAAAAAATGGCTAAATACATACCTCAAACTGAGCCTAACCTGGATCCCTTCAATTCTGTCAAAGCCATGGATTTTAGAGAGGCTTTATCAGAAGTAAAATGGGGATTGAGAATGTGGATAAAGCAGCTTTCAGATAAAGGGCCATATACTTAATTTTTAGCTTTGCTTAACTTAGCTTTATGTGTATCTCTGATCTCTCCCTGTGAAAAAAGAAGGTCCTGTGTGTATTTCATCTCACCATCAGTAACAGAATTATTACTTCTGTTAAAATATGGGTACAGCTGAATCATAATTGCAATGCTTATGAGGATTTCCTATTCAAATTAATATAATGGAGTTAGCCTAAAAGTTCTGTGGAGAGGACCAGTTCCACATCCTGGATTACATATGGAAAAACATGAAAAAATAGAAATTACTCAATTGATCTCATCTGGACATCAAATCTTTGTGTAGGTTATCTTCTTTACCTAGCCCTATTTTGCATGAGATAATCCAGAATAGGGAAAGAAAAAATTAAAAGCTCATATGCATAAGTGGAAGACCTCAGCAAAAAGGATATTACTCAGATTTGTGGGCTTATATTTCCAGACCAGAGATGAAAATAGTGGACTTTGTTTTTCCATTTAACACAATGCAGTTGGTGATACAATCTTTGGGACCACACCTTCTTCCCAAATTTTTAGCTTACATTTAGGTCACCCAGCGCATGACTTCTCCAGATGTTTAATAGATATTTAAAAGAAAGAAACCAGCTTTTCTTGCTGCAATAACCCAAAAGAAAATTAGGTCCCTGGGGAGTAATCTTCCAATTTCCAATTATCCTTTGGCCACTTAATTGTGTAGTGCTATATATTTTCCTTGGTGTTAGTGAGAGATGTGTTGCCTTTTCTCTAATCGAACTTCAAAAAATAATGCAAATCAGGTCATGACCCTGAAGTCAAGAAATTTCTGTAGTCAGTGATTGAGCAGGCTGATTATTCGGTATGGTTTCTTTAAAGCCTTTGCAACGGAATAAGATTTTGCTTAGACTACAATTCACAGCCGTGGATATTTGTGTCAAGGCCTTCTGTAGGACATCTAAGCTTCCCAGTTTTACATGCAACACGGACCGTGGCCATTTCAGTACACAGCAGCTCACTGCGAATAGTTACTAGTAAACTCAGAGCTGTGCACTCGCTTGTTTATACCAGTTACCAGTCGTAACTTAAGCAACCCAGCAGACTGTTTACTTTTTTTCTCCCAACCATTCAAACTTTAGAACTTCATTACTCTAGAAGTGTCATGACATCACTGAAAGCAGAGGCCTTCCAAAAGACTGTAAAGCCTACACTTGGATAAATAACTCAGCATGAATCCCAGAGCTCCTGCAAAGAAGTTAATTCAGCTGTTGCATGCGTAATCAGAATACTAATGCAGAAAAGCAGAGCAGAGATGGGTAGCTAAGCTCAATATAGGATACCAACAGAAATAATACTTATCTTTCAATTTTGGTGTCCACATTTTGCAGCATTGATGAACTGGCAAAGGTACAAGGAAGAGTCACAGAAACTGTCTGAGTACTGAGGGAAATGTTTTACAGTGAGAGTTAAAGAGTTCATTCTATTTAGTTCATTAAAAAGCATGCCAAGAGATTAATTAATTAATCATGGTGTATAAGTACTTTCATAAGAAGGACTATGCAGTTACAGAAGGCCTTTAAATGTAGTAAAGAAAGAATAAAAACATCAGAAGCTGAGACCTGTTCTCAAGAAAAACCAGGTGACGAATCATGCACAGATATTTGCTAGTGAAGGTGATTAACCATATGAACAACCTGTCAAGGGAAGAAAAAGATTCAATCTCCTGATGTCGATGTCTTCATATCGTGATACCTTCTGGAAAATGTAGCTATCACGTTGGAAGATACAAACTCAAAGAAAAAAAAAAAAAGATAATTTATTAGAACACATTAGCTAACCCTTTCTTAAATAGTTTGGTGTAACTGTGGCTTAATGACATCTGTGATTCAGTATGTGTCTGAAATGTAGGTAGGAAAAAAAACCTAATAATCTAAAAGAGCAGCAGACAAAGCCAGAACACAAACTGGGAACACAGTCCACTGCCAAGCCAAGAGAGAACTGTATGGGATAAGTGATGATTAGAAAAGAGCTCAGAGATTCAAAGAAAGATAGCATCTCACCACATTTGATATTTGTTGTACTGAAGAAAAGAAGCTTTTGTAAGTTTGGGGGTTTTTTAATAAACAGGATTTTACCATCAACTTCTCTTTCCTTCTGACTTAAGCTACCCAATGGAATCTGGATTTCTGGTTAACTGCTCAAGTCACAGAAAGATAACACTGAGTTTTATAGGCTCAGTACAGGGAGTAAGAGGTGCAATTCAAAGGCCTTTGATCTGATTAGAAACTTTCATGATCTCAGTCTTTTAGTCCTTTAGTGAATCTATGAGTTCTCTGAGTATTTGTTGATATGTCTTTCTTGTTTAATATAGCATATTTGAGTTAGTGGCTACAAATCTTAGCATACAACTTTTGCATTCCTAATGCTCTTTAGTGCAACTTAGCGTTGAGGGCATATTAAAAGTAGTTGGAAGATGTTCGTGCAGGAAAGCTGATACAGCAAAAGGTCTCTAAAATTCATTTATTTTCCCTTCATCTTTAATTGTGCATCATCATTTCCCAGGCTACTGAAGAATTTTCTTTTCTTTCCACTGGGTTAATGGCTCCAGAGAGTTTTGCGTTACATTTGACTGGGACTGTATTGGATACAGGATCCTTGTTCGTCTATGAGAACTGTGCCCAGTTGAGATGTACCCTTAGGCTGGGCAGATCACCTTTCTGTGTTCCCACTGAACTCATCTCACTTCCAGTCTCTTTAAATAGTTCATGAAGCTTGACTGCACAACACTAATGCATAAAGCCAGAGTTCATTGGACAATATTTCTATTATTCATTTGATTATTTGTTTGGGTTTGTGCCTTAAAGTATTTGACAAATCATTCATGACAGGATTTGACAAACTCTGTAAAGCTCACCAAACTTTAGTGTTTGCTTTGCAAAACATTGTTTTAGATATTAATTTAGTACACAGAATGCACAGCCAGAGATTTCCATGCACCAATCAGTGCACACCAAAAGATTCCTGTTACTATTTCTCACCTATGATGCAGATACAGGAAAAATTTGACTGGAGTACCAGTGCTAATTTAGAAAACTTAAAAGAGGGTTTTTGCTGCAATTTCCAGTACTTATGGTTACAGCTGCACAGGACAGGATCAGTCTTTTTCCTGTATTTCAGGTGATTCTAACTCAGTTTTCAAAAAATAAGGTATATTAGTCAATTCTACATGCTGCTTTAACCAGATGACTGTACGTTTTCTGGTGCTGTGTCACCAAAGCCTCTGAACTTCCAAGTTACATTTGCTCTCTCTTGCTCCAAAAAGACACACTGTTAAACAGGCCCACTCTTCCAACTTAACTTTGGTTCTGACTGTCAGGTGTGTCTTTTGGGACTTTTGACTCATAGTCCACTGTAAGAGTTTGCAGCCGAATGTTAGTTTTTTACACGTCTTCAAGGCTATTCCTTCCTTGCCAGAGCCAAAAGCCAAAATAAATCTGTTAGCTGTTCTGTTCATAGGCTTAACAGGAAAAGTTTGGGGTTCTCAGTAACAAGGCTAGAGAGAGGAGACAGAGATTTATTTCTATGCCAGTAATGTGAATAAACAGAATGGACTAAATTCAAGGCTCAAATGGGTTGAATAAGAAAATACCATTTAAATTGTAAAACAGCTCTTGAAATTCTCCAGAATGGAACGTTCCCATGATTCTTAACCAAAAATACAGAAGTAATGAAGATGATAATAATATGGTTTCCCACTTCTATCCTTCTGCAGTGATGACTTTCACATCACTGATAGTGGTGCTAGTAAAAGAGTTGCATGACTGAAGCCTGCAATCACATTGTTTAAGCAGTGTTAACTTTTATATTATTTTCCTCCCATAATCTTTAATGGAATATAGATTATAGTTAACTCATGCAAATCTATTACTAACAATAGGTAGAGTCTGACACAGTAGATATCTATTTCAGTTATGCTTTAGGCTGCATTGCATAACAGTATCCACAGTCTTTTGTTACTTGTATCATCCTTGCTGTTATGTGACATCTTTCACACTATTCATATTCACATTTTGTACAGTCTGAAATGCATCAGAGTCCTGTATATCTTCCACAGCCAACATACAGCTTAGAATTATTAAACTGATTTTCCAGGGTGTTTGATTTGTGCATATAGAAAGCATTCTGTGAGCTCTCTGAAGAAGAGGATTTCCAGTCCTTAGAGAATTTTGAATTTGTTTTCAATGAATTCAGATAATTCACTGGGATTATCTAAATATTCTGTACCTTTCAGACAAATCAGATCTTCAACTACTGAAAATAAAATAAACACTGCTTTAATTCAATAATTTCAATTTGGTTTAATAACATATACAATGCACATGTAAAAGTTAAGACACTGTACTACATTTTGACATTATCAAAAACAAGATAGTTTGAGTCCATCACAACTTTGCTGTTTCCTTTTTCTTCAAAATAGAATTTCAAAAATTTTCAGAAAAAAAGATGGAACTTTGGCACATGGTTGACATTTTCTGGTTATTCAACTAGAGCTCTTCCAGCTGTCCCTAGTTAATATCCTCAGAGAGGAGCTGACAGAACAGGAAGACAGTTAGTGACTTATCAGGCAGTATAATGTACTAAATGGGTTTATCACAAGCAGAAACAAATATTCCTGAGTACTGTATTATATTGATTTAAAGACTGATTGAAAGGTGATCTATCAATACGTTAAGGTCTGTAAATAGAAAATAGAGACAGATGTCTCTTGATGATATCAGTCTAGTTTGCTTAAGAGCATTGCATAACAGCTGCTGCAGTTCAATATTTTTTTTTAATTTTGTGCTAAGCACTTGAAGGCCTGTTTGAAAACTCAATAGGTAAACAGGGACTTCCTGAGCTTGTACTCATCCAACCCTTCTTCTCAAGCAGGGTCACTTAGAGCAGGTTGCCTAGGACCATGCACAGTTGAATTTTGAGTATCTCTACAGACAGAGACACCACAGCCTCTTTGGACAACCTGCTGCTATGTTTGATCACCTTCACAGTAAAAGCTTTGTGTTCAGTCATGTTCAGATGGAATTCCATGTTTTAATTTGTGCACATTGCCTCTTGCCATGAGCATTGCTGAAGAGGGCCTAGATCACCCATCTTCAGTCCCTCCCATGTGGCATTTATACTGTTTGGTAAAACCCCCTTTAGCCTCCTCTTCTCCTGAGACAAGGGGCTGAGCAGTCCCAGCTCTCTCAGACACTCTTTATACAACAGATGCTCCAGACCCATAGTCATCTTTGTGGGTTTTCACTGCTTCAACTGTTAAAACTTGCCCTTTTGTTTTACACATTCATGCTACAGCAGTCAGTTAAGTTTTGAGTTACAATCTGACTTAACTAACATATTATGAGTACTTTTTTAATGACTTCTTGGAAGCAAATTACTAGTTAAAGCTAATCTGTGGGCAAAGCACTCTGCTGACTCGCTACTTTAGTTTATTTTAAATGCCTAATAGGTCTGCAATTGTGAACATAGTGCATGTAGAACATTTCAAGGATTTTCACTGGGGTCTTATTGGCTTCAAACTACAAGTAATCATCGATCAAGTGAAAGGCTGTGTGGTGGCATTTAAGGTGAGAATGAACCACATTATTCAAAGGGGCTCTTCTTTGTGCTTTTTGTGTGTTTCTTTGTTTTGCTTTCATTATTATTACCTGGTGTAATCCAAGAATCATTAGATCCATTTTATGAAAGTGTTGGGGTTTTTTTTCTATTTTAGTCTATTACATTCTTAAAAACTAAGTAAACGGTTGACTAGGTCAATAACCACAGTGTCTGAAGTGACCACAAGTTACATGTGTTATATCAGATTTGTGACTAACATATACATTGGTTAGGCCCTACCTAAACTGACAAGAGAAACAGTGTTGATGGCATCTTTGAAAAAAGAAATATGTACAGAACAGTTTCCAGAGGGGAAAAACAAAACAAAACAAAACAAAACTAAAAAAAAAAGAAAAAAACACCAACAACAAAAACAAAAAACACTCTTCCTGAAGATGAACAATCTTCAGTAAACAACCAGCCTGTATTTACATTATTCACCATTTTCACCCAAGCATTTTTTCATGTAAGATCTGACACTGGATAAATAACTGTGGGGAACAGAAATCCCATTTACAGTGAAATTTGGAGACATTTTATGATCTCAGTAAAAGATAATTTTTGAACATGCCTTGCATAGGAAACTAGCACTACTGTTTCCATGGCTTGATACATATTCTGCCTGCATTTCATTTAGGAAATAAACATGTGTTTCTTTACCACCCAAACTTTAAAACATTTCAGGGGAGAATGGCTCTTTTTTTAACTGTGACTCATACTTTGCTAATTCAATCAAGATGGAGCTGACAAAATAATTAAGATTTTGGAGGCATTTTTACCATGTTTGTCACTCCACCAAATGACAGTGCAAAGTTCCCTTGTCTGAATTTTGATCAAATACTTACCAGGAATGCTAAGCCTTTCAGAATCCCATAGTACCTGTTTCATGGCATATGAGTTATTCACTTTTATCTCCCCTTTACTGTATAAAAGAGGATCTGAGGCAGTAAAAACTTCAATCCAGAGATTCATGCAGCTGTACATAACAGATCCTTACTCTCTCGTCATTGCAGCACAACATCAAACCAAACAAAATGTCTCAGAGAGCTACAGTATTCGCAATGTGGCTGTCATAAATCCCTTTTCTGCTTTTGAAAGAAGTGGCTGAATGCCCAGCACCTGCCTCCATACTGACATTTTCTGAAACACCAAGGTAAAAGAATCAACCTTTGTCAATATAATCTCAGTGATTTTTTAGAAACAATGAAATGAAAAGCCTCAGTCTCTATCCTCGGTTCTTGAATACAGGATTAAAATAAAGGACACATGATTTTATTGATTTAATGAGGGATGGAAACTTCAGTGGAGCATTCCTTATGATTAGAGAACAAGCCATGTTTGTAGGTCTCACAAACAGTTCTTCCCCATTTGCTTGGCTTTCCCCATTTCTTGAGAATTTTTTTATATATTTGGCTGTTAAAATGACCCACAGAGTTCACTCCTGTGCTGCATGAAGCATTCAAATGCCTGCAGTGATTTCAGTCTGTCTCTCTCAACAGGGAAAGGAAGAAAGACTGAAGGGATTGCAGCACAGTTCTGTAAACTAAAGAGATGAAGAAGAGTAGATAGGGGGAGAGAGAGGAAAAAAACTTTTAAAATGTTAGATAAAACACAGCAACAGCAACAGGAATAACACCTTTTACCTATGAAGTAGGCTGTGTGCAGAATGCATTAATCTTTGAGTATATTTTATCAGATAGGAATCCCTCCCCCCAGCTATGAACTGAGATGTAAGCTAAAGGAATTCACTCATAGCATTTTGTGGTAGATTTATTCATGAACAGTGAATTAATCTCCTCCCTTAGACCTTTTACCTTTGGGTAGTGTGTGGTTTTTTTTTTTCTTTCAGTATTCATATGATACAAAATGACATTTTCATATGGTAATCTCTCCTTCTTGTAGCATTGCTCCTCAAGATTAGCCAGAGGGATGAAACACAAAGAACAGTGACTTCCCAGGAAAACAAAAAAAAGCCAACAAAAGGCAAAACCCAACTGAAAACTAAAATTCATTCCTTATTGTCGATTTGGCTGTGTGATAGCAATAACAGAGTCACTGAGGCTTGGCATTTAACACAATGGATGTAGGTTTATGTCATAAACACCTACAGTAATAGTTCTATGTACATAAATACATATAAATAAACCAGATATACAGCATTTACTTTGCCTACAAGTTAAACTTTTTCCATTCACTTTAGTGTTACTGACTCTGGACTTGAAAAGTTAGAAAGACTCAGTGCCTGGGCATGCAGTTTCCAAACCCAGCTCTTGCCCTCCCCCCATTTTGGTTTCCCCAAACTGAGCTACTGTCCCTTTGCCCTGTCCCTCTGACTAATCTCTATTAGTCTCAGTAGGCAAGTGAGTCTGAAACCAGGGGGCAAAATAATTTCTTCCCAATTATCTTAAGCCATTCAAGATAACCTCTCTCTCAAGAGCAGATGCTAAAATATGCACAGAGTTCTGATGTCTAGACAGTTATGAAGTATAGGTGTAGGGCTCTGCACATGCAGGAGAGAAATGCATCCCAAATGAAGTGCTTTTATTAAAGAAGCATAATCACTGGGATAACTAATTACGTCAATACCACAATAGTTAATTAAACCCATTATAGTTACTATTCCCCAGGAGAGGGAATGGAGAGGAGGAGAGGAGGTCAGACAAAGCAGCTGTCCCCCTGACTCTCCTGTGCTAACAAAAGAGAGAGAAATTAACTATATTAAACAATGCTTCTCATTCAGGAGTTAATAAGACTCATTGAAAGGGCTTGAAACTAGATTTGAAGGGGGAAAAGGATAAAACCAGGCTCAGTAGAGATAAGCCTGGGGTCAGCATGCCAGTGTTTGAGGGACACTGTGCTAGCAAGGTCCTACAGTCTGACCTCAGTGGAGGTAAGGGATGGAGGCACACGCACTGCAAAGGCACAAATGTTCTTGATGTGTTAAGAACCAGAGAAGTCCCCGAGAGTGGTCATGTTAGGGTTTCTCCCTCTAAAAAGCAACTGGAAGGAATAGCCCAACTGAAAGGCATCTACAACGGCACACACAGGATGGGCAACAAACAGGAGCTAGAAGTCATTGCACACCAGGACAACTATGACATACTTGCCATCATGGGAACATGGTGGATTGACTTGCATGACTGGAGTGCTGATTAAACTCTTCAGAAGCATGGGCAGGGAAGGGAGGTGATGGAGTACCGCTGTATGTTAGGGACAGTTTTGTTTGTTTAGAGCTTAACAGTGGTGATGATAGGGTAAGTGTTTATGGGTAAAGAATCAGGAGGAAGCCCAACAAGGCAGATATCCTCGTGGGAGTCTCAGATATCCTGGTGGTGGTTATAGATCACCCAGACCAGACAAAGAGGTAGATGAAATATTCTATGAGTAGCTGGGAGAAGTCTCACAATTGCTAGCTCTTGAGCCTGTGGGGGACATCAACTTACTGGATGTCTGTAGCACATACAACACAGTGGAGAGGATACAGTCTAGGAGGTTCCTGGAGTGTGGAAGATAACTTCCTAACACAGCTGGTGAGGGAGCCAACTAGGCATGGCTTCCCACTGACCTGCTGTTTTTGAATAAAGAAGAGCTGGTAAGTGATGTGATGGATGGTTGGCCATCTTGGACAAAACTATCAAAGGCTTTTCTTGCAGAAATAAGGAGGGCATGAGCAGAAATGCTGCCTTGGATTTCTGGAGGGCAGACATTGTCTGTCTAGGAGACTGGTTGAGAGAGTTCCTTGGGAGGCAGTCCTGAGGGAAAGTAGTCCAGAAATGATGGTTAGTTTTCAAGAAAGGAATCCGAAAGAGATATCCTCAAGGGCCTAAAGACAGCCTGAGGGAGAAGAATGACCTGACTAAAGAGAGCTTTGTCTGGAACTTAGGAAAAAAAAGAGTTTATGACCTTTGGAAGAAGGGGCAGGCAACTCAGGAGGACTGAAAGTATTTTATTAAGTTATTCAGGGAGAAAATTAAAAATACCAAAGCCCAACTAGAACTTAATCATGCTACTGTAAAAAAAAAAAAATCTAATACACCCTCAGTAAGTTTACAGATAATGCTAAACTGAGCAGGAGTGTTGGTCGTCTGGAGGATGGGAAGGCTCTGCAGAAGGATCTGGACAGGTTGGATTGATGAGCTGAGCCCAACTGTATGAGGTTCAATAATATGAAGTGCCAAGTTCTGCACTTGGGTTATAACCCCATGCAACACTAGATGTTTGGAGTGGCTGGAAAGCTGCCCACTGGGTGAGGCCACACCTTGAATCCTGTGTTCTGTCTGGGGGCCCCTCACTAAAAGAAAGACATTGAGGGTGTCAAATGAGGGCAGCAAAGGTGGTGAAAGGACTAGAGCACAAGTCTTATGAAGAGCTGTGGTTGTTTAGCCTGGTAAAAAGAACACTCAGGGGAGACTTTTTCACTCTCTATGGCTACCTGAAAGGAGGTTATAGCCAGGTGGGGTCAGTCTCTTCTCCCCTATAACAAGAGAAAGGACAAGAGGAAATGACTTCAAGTTGTGCCAGGTGAGGTTCAGATTGGATATTAGGTAAAATTTCTTCACAGAAAGGGTTTATATGCACTGGAGCAGGATTCCAAGGGGAGTAGATGAGTCCCCATCCCTGGAGTTATTTAAAAGACACCTAGATGTGGTCCTTACAGATACAGTTTAATAGGGCACTTGGAATGCTGGGTTAACAGCTGGACTCAATGATCTTAGAGGTCTTTTCCAACCGAGACAATTCTAGGATTCTATGAAGAAAAGAAAGGTTTAGCAACTGCAGAGTCACTCAACAAAGGAACTCCACAGAGGTAATTTATGTAGCACATTTGTAAGGGACATCTTTAGATGGAATGTACTGTAGTTCCATTAGATTTGTGCTAACAAAACAGATGAGGAGAAAACACTAGTCTGGCAGAATTATTCCAGACTTTTTTACAATGGCATTTGAATACACTTCTTCAACAGTGGATATATTTCATAAGTGACCAGAAAAACATGACATAGTATTGGAAGATAATGAAGTTAGCACTGCCACTCAGTCAAATCTCATGCCATTCCTCCCACCTAAAGGTTGAACAGATAAAAATTACATCACTGGATGTCCAGAACTGCTGTTAAGGAAAGAGTTTTTATTTCTGTTCTCACTCATCCCTCAGAAAAGTTTCTACAGATTGCTATTATCTGTCTTATAATGAGAGTAATTATGCTCTGAATCCGGGGACTAGGGTTAAAAGTCTAAGCCATAAGGAGGTCTTAAATAAAAACTTTCAGTTTCTTATTTATTATCCAGTGAACACCTAAAGGAATAATACCAAGAGACACCAAGCAATAATACTAAGAGATATAACATACTCCAACAATATAACAAAGATCCTGCAATTTTTGTGAAGTATGAGTTCACAAATCTCAGAAATACACTTATACAGACATGCACACAGACAAACCTTCACGAAGTTTGAGAGGTGCCTTCACCAAAAAATAGACATTCCAATCATTGGTGCTTTGATAATTGTCCAAGTGAATATTTTTTAACTTTTGATCAACATCATACTCCAAAGAGTATAAGTGGTGCCCAAGAAGTATATTTTCACATATGCCATATAGCAACATATATAAAATAAGCTTCCCCTGTTGTCCTCACCTCCATGATGATTTTGGAAATCTACAAGCCAAAAAAAGCTAGTCCAATCCCACCCTGGAGGGAAAGAGAGAAGGATAAGAAAGGGATGCAAGAGGGGAGGGAGGAAGGGATTATGGAAGGAAAGCTGAGGGATAGTAAGCACTTAAAACTCTAAATTTTGCCTGAAGGAAAAATAGAATAACCTAATGAGCAGGGAGTGAAATTTTGCTGCAAAATCATTTACCTATCTGAGGCAATTCACAGCTTCCTAAAAATGACCCACTATCCCTTGAAACCAGTCAGTTATCATAATGGTATTAATAATTGTATTATACAATTGGCTTACATTACGCTAGAAACTGTATTTCTATGCAGATACAAAAAATAAGGCCACAGTCTCCTGAAAACCTTAATATCCAAATAGATAATACAATCAATTAATAAAAGAAATTAAGTATTATTGGTCCTATTTTAAAACAGACAAATGAGACACAGCAATCAAGGATATGCTAATATTGCACATTACAATGTACAATAAAAATTCCAGACTTGTTCCAGATGACCTGGTTTGCCCAGAAAGCTCACAAAGCCCAGGTCCCTGAAGAGATAACAACTCACCTCAGAAATTATACCACTTCATCATTATGACACAGTACCCAGGTCAGGATGAGTGCAGATGTACCACATGTGACAAACTCAGTGTCACACAGAAAACTTGTGGCAGACACAGTTATGCAGGAACATGCTGGAAGGGAGGCTAATCTGTCTCATGATGTTTCCCCAGGGAAAGAGAGAGGGAGTGCATTGTGTTGGTGGGGTAAAGGACACCATGGGCACCTGGTATTTAAGCTTTTATTGGGGTCTTTAGTTTGTTGTGTTTGTTGAGTCAGCCTCAGTCATGAGATTCATCCTGAGACCAACTCAAGTCATGATTCATTAGGAACTGGCCACACTTCCAAAATTAGAAAGATCCTGAAAAGGAAAAACTGTCCTGTTTATCTTTGGGGATATCACTTTATATGCCCAAAGATAGTGTGATTTTTGGGAATTCAAACGAGATGAGATAGGACATTGCATTTCATTGTCTATGCAACCATGTCTCAGTGAGAGCTCTTCACAGCACTACTGTTATGCTGTAATAAGGGAAGACATGCAGAAAACATGAGTTCAAAAACTATTCTGGCATTTCTGAAACATTCTGACAATACCTTACCTTTGACAAAACCTTGATAATACCTCTCCTCTACCTTAGCACACCCACTGCACTCTACCATATCACTCTAGCAAGTAACCACATCAGATACTGAGTCTACAAGGGAAAGGGAAGCCCAGAAGGACCCACAGCTGTTGCAATGAGAATAACCAGAACATGAAGAGCCTTGAAGTAGACTGGAGTCTATTACTTATTCATTCAGGTGGTCGGAACCTCTTTTCCCCACTGTTTCTCCACTGAACTTAGCTTAAACCAACCCAAGTCTCAAGCTGTCTCTAGAGCAGGAAATACTTTTCAAAGCTCAGATTTGCTGAGCTCATTCCCTATTCCAAGTGGTGAAAACAGTTCCTGGCATGCTTTTTGCTCAGATCACCGAAAACCCTCGCAATCAATTCCCAGGTGTGAATCAGAGATTAACTCAGAAGCTTTTCCAGTTACACAGACGCACCCAAATTATATCCTTCTTTGTAAATCAGCAAAATGAAATCATATGGGGAGAGTCAGACCATGCCAACAGGACTCAAGTCAAAGAAACACTAATGATGCCATTTATTTTACTGTACAGAAGCAATTTGTTTTTGATATGACCATTGGCAGTCATACATCGTGTCTTGCTACTTTACTGATTCAGCACTTAAGTTCCGTAACTTCTGCTACTAATACTTGAAAACAAACCATATCTAAACTGTCAAAATGTTTCAGAGATATCAGAACAGTTTTTGAGTTCACATTTCCTCCAATTTCTTCATGCTTTTGCTTAAGGTTTGCTACCATAAATCCATACCTGTCAGCAAGAAAACTGTGATCAAGGAAATAATATGCAAGTCGTATATGGTTTGCTTGAGTTTTTAATTGGCAGTCAGAACAGGTATTTAAGAAATAAGCTCTTCACTGAAGTGAATAGGCTAACTTTAAGGCTCAAGATATTGTTTTTGTTCTTCAATGAAGTCTAATCATACACTGTCAGAAAAAAAAACAAATTGCTCTCTGAATGACATTTTTACTGTTGTCACATAGCAGTTTTCTAATCCCAAATAGGACAGCTGTACTTGTCAAATGTTTTCACTGATATAAGTGTTCAGCTCCAATTCAAATCAAAGATAGACCTGTATGCTCCCCCTGTCAGAGTGCTAAGACCAATTAGAGAAAGCTCCAGACACCTACCAGAATACAAATTAATTCTGGAATTAGTGGCAGTTACTCATGTTATGAAAATTCTTTTTTGACAACTCAAGTACACTAAAATTAAGAAATCTGAAATAAAGGCCCTTATTGTAAAATTGTGGGTCATCAGAGAGTAGGTTTTGCTAAAAAACTGGTCCCACTGTGTACACTCACAATGCTGAGTATCTTCTTCTAGCTTCCTGCCTTGAGGCACCAAGTAAAAACTGCAAAGTCTGTCTCTTGGAAAAAAAACTGACCATCTGATTCATTTGCCCCAGAAGAACTTCACTTGTCACACTTTCAGCATATGAAGCAGGAGGGCACTAGCATTGAATCCTGCCTGCCTGTTGCAGAAGATAGTAGAGTGAAATGATGTACATAAAAGGCTATGTTAATTATTATCCTGGGGTTTTTGCTGTTTAGGAATGATCGCTCACCCCGCCACTTGATCATCCTTCAAGAGTAAGAGGAAATTAAGTGATGTTATTCTCTCTGGAATGTTCACCTATACAAGTCAAGGAATGGTGTGGATCAGTGCTGTTCATTTTCTGGAAATTATTTACATGAGCAAAACACTACTAACTTCATAAGCAATTGATTGAAATCATCATCACCACTGAGCATAAAAAAAAGCCCGAAAGTCCAGTTATTCCTATAGCTCCTTCCAGTTAACAAGACAAAAGAATGCAGAGTAGAAGGCATCTCCACACCTTGCTATAAAGAAAAACTAAAGGGAGTCCGTCTGAAGCAATAGCATAAATAGCTAAGCCTTCTTCCTTCAGCTGTATGGGTTTTATTCAGACTGCATTTTCTCACTGCTGGAAACACTACTGAGTAAGCCCAAATGCTACAAGTACAAAACAAACTGACATTCCTCAAGGTGGGCGTGGAGACAACCTGTCCAGAGTCTTCCATGTGTGCCATCCTTTCTCCTTCAGATACAGACGATAGCTCTGACAGCTTAAGTGGTGAATAGGCTGGATCTTGACAGCTGAAGATGAGTGGGCTCAGGCAGAAGAAGAAATCACTGAGACTGATCAAGTCCTGTGATGCTGGCTTTACACTGGAAAAACACAAAACAATAAAATGCAGCTAAACACATCATCTGTGGCTTTAAAATTCATTTGAAGTAGCCATTCAATTTTTCAAGAGATTGATGGTCAATCTGACTTGCACAGAAGTGCAAGTCAGTTCTAGACAGAAGCATAACCATAGCGTTGCAATGCTATCATTAAAGGTTAAAATGCAAACAAGATGTTTCCAGCTGTAATCAGCCAATAAATCCATCAGCATTATATAAAAAAAAAGAGAAAAAGAAACAAAAAAATCCCAAAAAATTTGCTTTCTTATTCCCATCTTTGTTAACTTTTTCAAGGTAGTTAAGGTGCATTTTCATATGGTAAAACTACCAGATCTGTTTAATTAACATTCTTACTGAAAATATTATTTAATCCATCATGAAAACAATATTGTCTTAAGTTGATTCAGCAATAAAAGGCAACTTATTGGTAAATCAAAAAATTACAGGAGTGGAAATGAGCAGTGAAATGGTTCCTTTTGCTGCACCTCAAACACAACTAGCTATATCTGTGCCATTTCTTTAAAAAGTCTGTGGAATAGATACACCAACTGCAATGCATAAACGGCTGTGAGTAACGCATTTTTAGCTCTTTGCTGTCTTTATCATTACAAGGTTTTCCTCATTGCCTTCCACATCTTTGTCTTCCACATCTGTCATTTATTTGCAAATTACTATACTATGTCCTCCTCAGTCCTCAAAAATTTCATAATAGACTGGAAAAAGCCAATTTACTAAAACCTCCTCACAGACACGTTTTGTAGCTCTCTGATCATGGTGTTTGCCCTCTTCCAGGCTCTCTGTTTAGTCCATGCCTTTCTTAAGGTTCAACTGTGGAAACCATACTCTATTTGAAGCCTCACCAACACCAAGGAGGATCATTTCCTACCTGCTGCACACCATAGATCTGTTTAATGAGAACAAAGCAAGGAGTGCTTTGGTTGGTAGCAGTAGGGCATGCAGGCTCATATTCAGATATGGTACTCCTCATAGCCTTTCACAGGAAATTGCCACCCAACCAGTTATTCCCGCTTTATATTGGAGCAGCTGTCCTAACCAGGACTTTTCCCTTCTAGGGAAAAGGGAATCCATTTCTTTCTGCAGGGAGCATCAGTGCCAAAGTCTGTCAGTTTGCCATCAGTTGTCCATAAGGAATGGGCATGGAGAACAGAGCAAAATCAGGTGGAGTCAAGTACAAGGTTTACATAGTTCCTTGTGAACTTTTATTTGGGATCTACTGCCAATATCATCAAAAATGTGAAGCTACCACAGACATGTATCAGGGATTAGGCAGACACATACTGGGGTAGGATTTGGTCTAAAAGTCTAAATTAAAACACAAACTTGTTCATTAAAAATTTAGAAACCCAGTATTTCCACATTTTAAGAGTTAACCAGAGACTATTTTTGGACCATTTATAAAAACCATATTTGCCTTGGTTAATTCACTCTTACTGAGGATCACATGCACAACTTGAAGTCAAGATGTACACAACAGGTAATGGCAAAGTAGTTCCTTTATATGAACTTCGCATGCTAGTGATTTGCCATAGAAAAGCATATCTATTAAACAAGAAACATTTACTGGAAAATGTTTCATAAACGCGGTTGTCTAATAACATTTTCAAATGTATCCATACCACAAATAAAAAAAAAAAAAAGGAAGAAAACTGTGCGTTACTTTCAAGCAATGTCAGCATCAGTTTGATTAGAAACAAAATATGATAATTTCTCTCAAGAAGTTCAAGAGCTAAGAGTTCTAAGCCACAAACTCACTTATTCTGTATTTCATTCTCTAAAAATGGACCTGGCTAAATCTCTACTGGTCAGCCATGGGATAGCTTGCTCACAAAAGCAGTTTCTTCTTCACCATCACAGTGACACATAGTATTGCTCCCACTGGGTGAAAGGACTTTCACAGACATTGTAACTAGTTACTTTTTCTTTATTTCACTGGGGATAAGCTCATTAAACAATGTCTAAGGCTTT
The DNA here is from genome assembly GCA_013400315.1 of Bombycilla garrulus. Lineage (NCBI taxonomy): Eukaryota > Metazoa > Chordata > Aves > Passeriformes > Bombycillidae > Bombycilla > Bombycilla garrulus. Next base: position 88,792 of record VXBU01001764.1, read on the forward strand.
TCGGAAACCTACTGAACTTTTGGCTTCTACTGACGTCTCAAGTTTGGAATCACCAAGATGTGGGCACCACACTGAGCATAATTTTTTCCAGGTAATTGACACAGATTTGTGTGGAAATAACTGCATGAAGAAGTGATCAGTTAGGTCACTAATAGACTGGTTGCACCTGCAAAAACCCAATTTGTTTTCATAACCATGGCAACCATGTATTCATAGAATCACTTTTTTTATATATATATGGAGGGGGAAGCCCTCTCTATATAGTGATACAGCTAACCAGACTGGCAAGCTGGAGATAATTTGAAAACTGCACTATTTATAATGAGTTAGACATTGCCACTTAAAGGCAGTGGAGACCAAGCTTCATAAATCCCACCCAAAACCTTATTTTTACCAAACATTCCTGTATGCAAGCAAACTTAGTAAAAGTTGCCAAAGCAGGAGTGCACAAAACCAATGTTCCCTGTTTAAAGGGGTGGTACTGCAGCTGTGGAAAATTTCCTTACACTCCATGCCAATTTGTCTCATCTCCAAGCTCACTGGTAAGCTCAACCCTGTTGCTGATCGAACCAAACTGATGCATGTCCAAGTGACAATTTGCATGTGCAGAAAAGGGATGAGTACACAGACTGCATGGAGTTTCACGTTCGTTCATGTGCAACAGTAATTTGGAAAAAAAAATAAATTTAAAATTAGCTTTTTATTGCAGTTAGTGGCCACCAAGCTTTTAAGTGGCAATTCATTGAGTTCCTATTTAGTTTTATGGGCATACATTTTCTTCTCATTTGGTTATTCTAGGATTCTGAACACCGTGGAAAATACATGATAGCTTTCTCAGCAAGCCCTGTGCTCTGCCAAGATTGCTCAGTACTACCTGTTATTAACTGGTTTCAAAATGCAGTCTCCTGTAACCCAAACTAAGATGTGACTATTATACCCATCATCCCAAAATATGCAGAAATAAAATATTTGCAATTAGTTCAGGAATCTTTATAAGTTTGATTGGTTAAGGCTTCCAAATTAAAAAAAAAAAATTAAAAAATATTTATCAGTGTAAAAGCAAAACTGGTTGTCCCAAGGCATTTGCCTGTCATATTCACTTCATTTGGTTAATACACATACAGAGATCTAGAGACTTCTGGAGCATAATGACAGAATGTTTAGTAGAAAAACACTTTATGTATATGCAATTTCAAAGAACCCTTTTAACCTCTTAATTGTAAAGTATTTCACAAGTACATGCTAAACTTCACAACTCTCCTAACAAGAAGCTCAAAGGAAGAAGAAAATCAATTCATGTGAGCAACACTGATGGACAATTCTTTCTGATGATGGCGGTGTCTGAAATGATTGATGGCAATTACTGATGCTGTTAACTCAGTGCTCACATAATGAGGAAATTCAGAGAAGTTGCTTCTGGAAAGGAAATGACTGAGCTCTTGTCAAAAGTATGCATCCAAGCTTTGCACATACAAAAGAACTGCAAGAGGGACAGCTGCCACTAAACTGGGAAAGAAATACATGCAAGACGAGGTTTCATCAAGCTTTCTCCCCATGTTTGCCCAAAATTTGTTGCTATACTGTATAGTCACTGGTAGTCACTATGCCTGTTATTAAAGAGGTCTTTGTAGAAGATCTGTTTCCATATTAGAAAATAAAAATATTCATAATGCTTTCACTTTATTGGTTGTTTAAACTTTCTTTTAAAACTTCAAGTTAAAACCTATTTTTGACATAATTACAATCAGAGATTTTTTACAAAAGGCATTCTAGAAAATGAATGTCCAACATGTATGTGTAACAGATGGAATTAAATGTTATTGCTTGCTACTCAGGTGCACCTTCTTTGGCAATTCCAAATAATTGCTTTTAGAATGTTTTAGAATTCTAAAAATCTGATGTAAGTAACTTCTCTGTTGTTCATTTAGTTAAAAATACAAATGTCTTAACATTTTTTCTTTAAAGATTTTTATAAAGTAGATATTCTTAAAAGAAAAAAAAAAGAAGTAATATTCAATAAATTGCTTCTTATTTATAAATAGAACCATATGTATGGTCACCCTTTAAAATTTTGCCAGCTGCCTTAGATAACTAACTTAATCACAGTATTTATAAATTGTAAATAGTCCCTGTAGTAAGTTTGGAGCTATTTAAGAAGCACTGCAAATAGGCAGAGATCCAAAGCATACTGTATTGTGTGGGATCCTTCCAACTGAATTTCAGAGAGTTTGCTTTAGGCCCTTATTGAATTAGGTCTTTTACCAAGACAAAGCTTGCAAGTTTCAAACACAGCTCCAAAAGCTTCTTTCCCTGTCCTCAATGCCTGTATTTAAAACCTGACCTCTACTGAAAATCATTGAGTGCACCATATAAAAATCTGTGGGTATTTCAGTGTGTTAATCAGCTCCCTGAAGGCTTGTGAATGGACAAGACACCTGGTAACATCAGATACTTCTCCAGGTGTACATGCAGATAGTGCAGGAGCTTTTCCATTACTGAAGGTGGTCCAGACAAATGTTATAGCAAGGTTCTGGTGTGATAGCATGTTCTGATAGGCAATCCTAGGAGCTTGCCTGCAGTTTTGTGTCACAGTGAGACAATTTATTGCTCAATACACAGAAGGAAAGTGAAAGGCAGAACAGACAAACTGTGTATTTACTATTTCTTATTTTCATGGCCAAGAAGAGGAAGACACAGTCAGTAGCACTTGATGACAAAGGGTAATATTCTTGCCCTGGATTTTCTGGACAAAACCTACTCTGCTCACAGCTCACTGCAAAGTGAATGGTTGCAGTTACCACAAAGTGTATTTAATTTGGTCAGGCAGCCTGCTGACCTTGCTACCAGTGAGAAAAACAACAGTGCTGTCAGTCATGCTTCAGGCAAGTAAAACAACTAACACATTCCCAGTTCCTTAATATGTCCCAGTATGGGCACATATACACATACCCACACACACTTCAACTTAGCCTGAACCAATACCATTAAAAGTTCACAAATAAGTTTGTAATAAATATGAGTATATAAATATATTTATACACATGTAGGGATATGCACATAAAAATTTTTGGACAGTTAACTGTGCTTCTGTAAATATGGAAATCCATATTCATTCCCCCTTTTCATCATTTACACACACACACAAAAAAAACCCCAACTTTTAAAGAACAAAGATCTGAAAAAGTAAATACTGTTTATTTTTATTACCATGTCCTTCCTGACAATCACACCCCATGTCTTAGCTTTTGACTGTTCTTTTAGTATCTGGACTCAAATAAAAAAAATATTACAAATATTGGACTTATTTGGGCAGAAAAATAAAATGGAAAAGGCTCCTCAAAACATAAAAATCAAACAGTGAAATAGATATGATATTTAAACTAAACCCTCTATTTAATCCTCTGCAGACTATTAATCTAATAGTGTTTGTGAGAACCATTGGAGTGAGGGAAATCAATAGTGAAACTTTGCAGGGCTATTACTGGCTAAGCTGCAGCTGCGGGGGACACATCAGAAATCAACATGAAGAAAATCCCGCACAGATGTCCCTTCTCACCAAAAGGTGATGCCACAGCTCTAGAAACCTCCAACTTCTATAGAAATCATGGAGAGAACAAATTTGCCTTCATCTGTGCGCAGCAACCAGAAATGGCCTGCATGGACTATGTTTGAAACCAAGTCAACATCTACATTCCTTTAGAGGCACTCTCTATACACTGTCAGATGCAATCTCTCATGGCCACAGGAAACACAAGCAACACCCAAGATTTCAGAAATTGCAGCAGACCAGGAGGAGAGCAGTCAAATTCTGATCTTTGCTGGGTTTCTGTGCCAAATCCAACTCTATTTTGTGAGGCTGGGTATGTGTTGATTATTGTTATTATCAGATTCCTCACAAATCATCAAACACCTGAATTTGGGGCTTCGTATTGAAGTCTGATCCTCTTATTTGACCTCAGTTAACCTCATTTTTCTCTTTCTTCTAATCCCAGAAAAGAGATTATCATATTCCCTGAGAGTCTCAAGTAACTCCGAGTCAGAGAAAACACAGATTTCACTACAACAACTGAAACCTAGGAATTGTGAAGTTTTATATGAATTCAAAGTTTGTTCCGCACAGAAATCCCAAATAGCACTGAAGCTGGAAATTGCGTCTGTTGGGAAAATGTGGGAAAACACTCATGCTGACATGCTTTGCATACTTCATCCTCAGGCATACCAGTTTCACATAATTTTTATTCATGGTCACCTAGGGAAGGAGAAAAAATTGGGATTTACTATGGCTGTGGGGTGTGCTTAATTTGTTGGCATTGATGGTGGTGGCCAGACACACCATTTAGTAAGTTATCAGGTCTCTGCACTTCCTGACCCCAAGAAAACCTCAATTAAGGAAAACTATTGATTTTTTTTGTGTTGCCAGTCAATCAGAACCAGACTCCAGCACACAGGTGGGAGCAGTTGCTCATGCCTAGCTCCTTCCTAACAATCTGCTCTTTCAAGATGCCTCCTAAGCTTTATGGATCTCATATTCCCGATGAGAGCATTTAAATCCTTTAAATTACTGCTTATCAATGCAAAAGGGCCCAGACTGAAAAAAAAAAAAAGTCTGTTGCTCTAAAACGCATGCCTTGAGAAACTTACATTGCTTATCTAACACCCTATTTTGCACTGTGGTGGCATAACAAATGCTGACATAACATCCGAGAAAGAGGGCAGCACAATGGGGCAAATACAAAGCTGGATTTAGGGAAGGCATTATACTTCATGTCAGATTAGGAACCTGATGGCAAATCTCATGTTGTGTAGCTGGTCAAGCTGCTTCAGGTGGTTTACACAACTGATACAAAACTGTTTATTTATATTTGTATCAATGGATAATTCATGGTAGGTCCCTTGAATAATTTCTTTTAAGAGTTCTTTACTATTTTTTTAGCATTTTATTTGCCTCCTATAATGGTGTTTAGACATATAAATCATTCAGAATGAGGGTAAATTCTAAAAACTGCATATCTTCCACAACTTCAAAGTAACACTCTGCTGAAAAAATGCAGATATATGAATGCCAAAAAAAAATTACTTTCCCCTTAAAATATTCTCTTCCAGTATGACTTCTATGTCATTTGTACTCAGCACAAAAGACTGGAAATATTTTGGACTCCTTTCAACTCTGCTGAGGCCAATCCAGATGTTGAACGCAATATTTTTATTTTTAACTTTCTATTCAACTCAACACCAGGCATTGCCAAAATCTGCCTCTCGCCTTGTGCAATCTTTTTCATTAGTACAGAGAAATATGTAAAGTGTTTTCAGCTGAAACATGCAGGAAGAAATGATAGCCAGTTTATGTGAGAATAACTGATGAAACTATTTATTAAATATTGCCAGCAAGGCACCAAGAGTAATTACACCCAGTTGTCTTCCATTCCTGTTTGCAAAGATGACATTTGCTCATTCCTGTTTTCATTTCTCATGCTTTTGTCATAGTCACTAGCAATAAAAGAAACCAAGCTCCTATTCTTTGCAAATGAAAAAAAAAAAAAAAGGTAAACCTACATTTTGAGTGAGGATTTAGTAATCTGGAGTGAAGTCTAACTGATGACTTTTCTAGAGTGAACAAAATATCTGTTAAGGAGTTTCCAATTCAAATAGACATTCTTACTCAAATCACTTCATTTCTTTCCCTAGATACTATTCTAAACATGAGAGAAAAATAAAGGAACAGAGGAATAGAAGAGGGATAGAGGTACTTTGACTACTACAATATATTTACATATAAGGAGTTGCAAGAAATAGAACCAGTTGAAACCAGAAGACTTGAACTATGCCACTCCAGTGCACAGACAGAAGCCTGAAAAATAAAGAAGGAAACTTTATTTTCTGAGAAAAAATATTTCAAAAAAGTAAGAAAAGCACACACTATAATGGGGAATGTTTTTAAAGCCTTTTTTCAAATCTTCTTGGCAAATAAAGTTTTGCTTGGTTTGGTTAAAAGCAGTGTGGCTTACGCCTTTGGCATTCAAATTTACATTCTAATAAAAGTGTGCTTATAAACTAGAATAACCACACTGCACAGTCCCAAACACTGCACCCCTGAATCTAAAAGCTGCTACTGCCAACATACGTATTTACCCAGATCTCTGCATCTGCAATCAATTACTTTCCTTACTAGAACCAAAATTCCCAGTCTTTTACAGCTTACTCACAATTATTAAACTGTAGTGCTGCTCTCCAGAAATTTCAATTTTTTTTATCATCTTTTCCATTCCATATCAAATGCATTCACTCTAATTATGCCTTTCCCATCAATTTACAAAGCTTTGCAAGACCGTGCTGGATTCTGAGAATGAAGCTGAACTTCCTTCATTTCACTGAACATCCTCAACAAAGGGAGCTGCAAACCAAGGTAACTCCTCGTTTATACCGATGCAGCCCTATTGGCTTCAAATTATTCTTTCTGATACCCACATATAACTCAAATTTCAGTGCCTTATTATTGGTGAATTTGATTGGAATGTATTAGACTGCTAACAATGCACAATGGACACTAAGAAACAGATTAATTTCCTCTTTCTCCCTCACATCACACTAAAGGACAAGATTTGTTGAATAAAAAAAAGCTACCACTTTCCAGACCAATTTTCAAACTTTGCATACAATTTAAAGAGTTACCTGATGGGATTTATGATTTTGTTGGCCCTATTGAAAGCAAAAAATAGTGCTGTTTTCCCTAGTGCATCCTACTTCATCTGGAAAGCCCTAAGGGGTCCTGGAAAAAGTTGCCTTCACTTAGCCAAATCAGACAGAGAATAGAGATTGAGCTGGTCATTGCTAAGTCTAATTCCTCCAGATTCAGTCCAAGTGCTTCAGCATGATAGAAGGTTTCTGCAGTGCCAGAGCATAATACTGTGCCTTTCAAAACCCATACAGAGAATAGAGAGAGAAAGAGAAGAAACTTCTGATAACCTTCAAATAACTCCCTTCACATCACTGAGATTTTTTTGGGGGCTTAGACTTCCTCATGAGATTTTACAAATGCCTTTCTATATGAAGTTCCAGCTGAAGAGACTGAACATCTGAAAGCTTTATTTTCTGGTAGACGCGTGGATGGCAGAAAGCCTGCTGGTACCCAGAACTGATTTAATCAATTTTCAAACAATAAAGTAAAATAGACCCAAAAAATCACCCTGAAGAGATACCAGAACTTGTAACCAAAATAACACATCAGACAAGAATCAGTGGGAAGTGACATGAGCTATACTTGCCTAAGTCTTCCTTCAGACTATGACAAATCCCTGAATGCTGGGCATAAAAAGAAAGTCAATGAATAACACTGGCAGAAGAAAATAAGGAATCGGGCCCAATACATAGGAAGACGCTGGCATTTTTACAATATTTACTACTAATCCTGTAGGATGTCTGATTTTAACTGAGAGCATGTGGCATTATCATAAATGTAGGTTGCATTATTGTTGCCACTTTCACCCCCTAATCTTAGGAAAAGCAGAGCTGTTAAGATGCTAGAAAATGGATAGAATATTTTATCCTGATGTTATGGACATATGATCACTTGTAGCACTCTGCTATCATGAAGGGGAAAAGAAGTGCTAAAGCTTCTGAGCTCTAGCAAACGATGTAGCAAATTACCATGTGGACGGGTAGAAGTGTCAGAATGGGGGAAGAGAAGCTGTTGGCTAAACTGTTTGTGGTGCACCAGCTTCATTGAGGTGCAGTGTGTATGCACACGTGGTAAATGGGAGACTTGGAGAGGCCTATGAGAGATTACACAATGTTGTAATGGGATATCAAGGAGTTATCTGCATGTGCTGAATGAGTTGTTTGAGTAATTCTAAAAACTCCTCATGAAACCTGAATCTTGGACTGTACTACATATTTATATATGTGTGTGTGTGTGTGTGTGTGTGTGTGTGTGTGTGTGCGTGCATATATATAACACATATATAAGTATATAAGCACCCCTATGTACCCCTCTGGTTTAGACAAAAAAATCTGAAGGATTTCCAAGACCCTGAAATCATAACTGAGTTTCTTTCAGTTATCCTTTTTATCTCTGAAAAATAAAAAAAATTTAATAATATCTCTAAAAACTACAGATAAAGAGGGAAAACAATTGTGGCTAGTAGAACAGTGTGACAAACTTCAGAAATGGACCAAGATGCCCAACAGTGCTGATGAAACCTTCTAGCCAGACCAGCCATACTGAGGGTAGAACACACCAAACTGGTGACACAGCCACCATTATACCCAATGCTATTTTTCATTGCAGCATTGCAGCTCCTAGTTGTTTTCTGGGACCACCATTAAGGATAACATACCCCTCACTCCTTCACAGATTAAATGGGAAAAAAATATATTTTTGGGGGGAGTGAAAGACCAGTAATCTTTTATTTCTTTTACTCAGAAGGGCCTTTTCTCATTCCCATGTGCTTACATTCCAGGTAAAAGAGCTTTAACATTAAAAGCATAATGTCAGTAGCACACAGTCTTTAGAGAGAATAGCATTAGTCAGCTTCAGGAATTTCAAACTTCAGTTGATCTTAAAATAATTTAAGCAAACATAGGAGTTGTAAATCTAGTAAGAATATGCTCTTGACTGAGACTCTTTGGGATATCACAAGCATTGGTTGTAAATTAACATTTTTTACATTCACCAAACATCCTGTTAAGGCTTCTTAAGATTAGGCAGTTCATGTTACAATCAACTTTGTTTTAAAAAAAATAAAATCTTTGTTTGAACACCAACCTTTGCCCTGGGGCACATCTGCTGAGGAAGAGACAAAAACAGGTTACATCATCTTGTTAGTTTAAGATGAGGCCCTTGAAATATATATTGAAAACAGAATCTTAAGAAATCACATATTTTATTTTTATTATTCCAGGAATACTGAGTTGGCAAGCTTGTCCTCAAACTTACAGTGCCAAAATTAATATAATTATGCACAAAAGTATTACATTGTATTCTACAACATACAGTTTATATTTTCAAAACATTAATACTTGGCAGAAGGTCTTTCACTGTGGAAGAATTTCAGCTTGCCTAACAAGCAACTAAACTTACTGAATAACCCAACAAACAAAACAGGAATGGTCCCCATCTGAAGTATTTACTAAGTGAACATGAAAAATAAAAAAGTTGCTCTCCCACTTCACCCAAGAAGAAACAGAGTTGGAAAGGCAGACCCAGCTCTCAGGGGCACTTCAGTAATGGGTCCACTGTTGAATGCTTGGGTTCAGATAAATGTCTCAGCACCTTGCAGAAGTGATGTCTTGATTGCCACATCCATCCATCCATCCATCCATCCATCCATCCATCCATCCATCCATCCATCCATCCATCCATCCATCCATCCTCTCTCTCTTGCCCTCCCAGCTCAATGCAGCCGTGGCAGACCTCTCCCCACACAAAAGGTGTAGTGGAGGCTGCAGAACATCTTTGACCAACACTGAGTCACACACCTTCCAGCAGCACCTGCAGCAGAACTGCTGGTGATCAAGGGCTGATTTAACCCACCTTTGGTGAAAGTGAGACTTCACTCCTTGCTAGCCACTGCAAGGGACACAAACGTGCATCTCCCCACCTCTTGCCCTTCTGAATCCTCTTCCTTGCTCCTCCAGCTGGAAGTGCATGGATGGGCTGCTTCATCTGTCACCTGAGCTTGGGAAGTATGAGCCTAAGGAAATCAGTGAGCAAGATGAAAGGGAGAGCATGGTCACTCATCTTGAAAGAACTCATTTCCCTTCCCAAATGTATCTTCCTCAGTTCATCCATCTTTCTGCCACCTCCCATTTTGAAGTGAGGTGCCTTTCCTTCCTTTTTCTTTCTCCCTATCGCAGTCAAATTGTCTGGCTCTTTCATTCACCCTCTTCAAGCATAACATAGTGCTATGGACAGGCAATATTTCTTCAGGGTTGTAAAACACTGTGCTGCAGGGATAAAAACATGGCTGCCAGTGCACCTCCAGAGAGGAGGGACACTTGCTTCTTGTATAGATTTTAGCTTTGGAGGAAGCTTATAGTAAAAGAACAGCAGGTGAGGATTCCAGTATCAAAGACTTTAAACCTGACTGGTGATGCAAATTTTTATATGGCATTCTCAAGACCCTGGTGTTGTCTTGAAAAGAGAAACAGCCCATTATTTTTTATTCACCACTTCTTAGGATTTAATACATAAAATAGCCCAGAAAGCATATCTCTACATCCTCAGGCACCCACAGACAAGTGTCAGCGCCCATTTGCTCCAGTTTCCAAAAATTCAGAATTTTAATGCCATTTTTATTTCCATGAGATCGTCACCATTTTCAGCTGTCCAAATATCATTGTTTCAATAAAATACTGGCACTGCAATGTTCCACAAGAGTGTTTTAAAACAACTGAGTTATAAAGTGTTACCCAAAGGGCATTTTGTCTCATTCAAATGGAATAATAACAAAATTAATCCCAGAAGGAAAAATGTATCTTATACAAGAGCTTTTATAGTGAATTTAATTTTTATACGTCCAGTTGACACTCAGTCTTTAGTGAATTGAGTGAAAGCTGGTTCCTCAGAATAGATTCACTTTTCTTATGATCATGATGGAGAACTTTCTGTGTCATGTTAAATCATTGCCAAGCAATGACAGTTAAACATGTAGTCGTGATCATTACACGTGCCATGGAGCTTAAGATCTGAAAAATTCACTCATAAAAGTTTCAGGACTAGATGGAATAAGTTAATCAGATAAATCCAAAAGACTGGAAAAGAAGACAGCCAAAATCATTTGGCTTCTTACCATAGTGTTGGTTGTGTTTGCTCCTCCATGTTTACCCAGAGAAGCAGGGAGTGGTTTAGGTTCACAGCCCAGATCTCTTGGCTGTCTGGTTGGCGTCAATCTAGAGCTCCATTGAACAGTGTAGCTCGTGCTCAGGGTAAAGGGCTTTTTAAAGATTACTCTGCTACTGTATAAACTCATAATTCTGATGGAAAATTAAATCTCTCTCTCTGACTGTGTTGCTGGGAGAGCAATTGAAATAGCATGAAAGTCTTACGAAGACACCCTTTTTTACCCCAAGAATCTTCAGACTGAGGTTTTCCATGAGAGTTAGGTGTTTGAAAATACTCATTTGCAAACCCTGGCAGAAACTCCAAAATACCTTCCTTCAACTTTAGGGTCATACACCCTGTGAGGCTCTGGCCCTCAGTCACAGAAGTCAAACAATGAAGCATCAAGTAGCTTGTCTGGATTACTTAGCTACTTCTTCTGGAATATGCAGTTTGCAATAACGTCATTCTGCAAGATTGCCAGAAGGTTGCTTTCTCTTACTCTCAGAATGTTTTGTCCAGGATTTCACTCAAACCAGCTGCTCCTTCAATCTCATTCATTTTTATTTTGCACTATATCACATGTAATAAAGCAGAGATTAGAAGCCTTGAAAACTTGGGGGAAAAGGCTCCTACATAAGGCTGTATTACAATAAGGAATTGCATCCCCACAAAAGTGCTCCAAATTAATCAAGAGATGGTTTAAGTAAAGTTGAGCATAGTATTCAGCATTGCCTAACTTGTGGTCCTACTCGATACTGATGGAAGCTCATTATGCCATGCCTGTGTAATGACCCATGAGAAGTGAATATATTGCCTAAATCCATTTCTTACAGCAGATTTGTAGGTGTTGCATAGCACAGCTAAGACAATAGCCAAGACTTAATACCCTGGTTAGTCACACATCTACACAACCAGCTGACTGAATTATTGTTCAGAAATACTCTAAGTAGCCTTAATTAAGAAGCAAAATACAGCAGGCTTTATGGAAGTCAATTCAGTAATGGCTAGGTGCTTTCCAGCATTAAGTGAGGTTATATTAAGATGCAACCTGCATAGATATAGTAATGATAAAGCTGGCAAAATAAAGCCACAGAAACTGAACCACCTGCATATCCTCAGAGTCAATCCTCCCCAGGTAGGGCTCAGACAATGGTAGGAAAATAAGTATAAAAGTTCCTGGAGCTTTCTCTCTGGCAGGTTTCCAGGGACATTTCACCCACACACAGAGCCCCTGTGCAAGGGTTTCATCTAACTCTAGACTTTTGCCCTAAATGAGAATATACCAGTGTCCTTCACTCTCAGTCAGGCACTTTTCTCTTACAACAAGACTCTTGTAAGTCAGTAATCTCTCAGTCTGATTCTTCAAAAGTATCATATAGACGTGATTATAAGAATTCTCTTCATGCTGCTTCACTTCTAGACAAGCATGCCATCTAAATGAGACTATTATACCAGGCATTTCATGCTAAGGTACTAGAGTTCCAGATACTCCTTTGGCTCCCTGCATGATGGAGGGAGTAGCTTAGCACTACTTGGATTTTCGGCAAGCGGTACAATTCTCAACTCATTTCACCCAGGTGAAATGGTGATGGACAGTCAGGCTATAAGCCTGGGATGCAGGAAGAGAGCTTGTTTGCCAAGTCTGAATCTCTAGGGTACACTCACTGTTGTTCTAATGTAAATGTTTATGAGAGATACAATGAAATATTAAACTAAATTCATAATTTATATTTGCTTTATAGTAATTCAGAACCTTGCTTGTTTGAATAAAATCCATTATTTACAATATTCTACTTAACTAGGAATGACTTCTCTTTGTTCAGGCCACTTACTAATTACTTGTTCAATCTGACACATTTTCCAGAGCCATATTGAGATGGTTATTGGATATCAGTTGTTAAGGGCTTAGTATCCATTTTCCAAATACTCTCAAACATGAAAAGGAGAGCTTCACAAACATATTTCTTGCACAGTGGATGATCTTTATCTCTAATAGATCTTTGACATACACAATCATTATCAAGATGTAGGTATATTAATTAAAGCTGAATGATGGTAAAAGATCCCCAAAGTGCTTTATCTAGCACACAGCTTGAATTCAATGCACTAAATTTGTGCTTATAACATGCATTATGCATGAATATTGAAATGACAATTTTATTTAAAAAGTTTCCGAATCTTAAAAACTGCATACATGAAGTGCATCCTCCAGAAAAAAATAAATTCATTTGTTAAAAGGCTTCAGTCATCCAATTAAAGAACAGAAACTGAACCTCATGATTAATGCAAGCCCTGAAAACTGAGTAGTTAAAATTGACAGTCGATAAACAGTAAATAGCTTGAAAATTATCCATCCAAAATACCCACAGCAATTTTACAAATTCCAAATACAGGTAATGCAAACAATTCACTTTTGTTCCAGTTAATTATGTAATCAGTTCAATTAGTACAGTCCAATCTCACACATCAATTCATGTTACATATCAAAAGCTGTCTAACATGCCATGAAGCCCAGTGCACACTCATGTTTTGTGCATACTTAGGTAATCATGGAATGTGCAGTGAAGGAATATCCTTTCCCTGCTAAAAGCAGGGCTGCTCCACTCAGCAACTTTCCTGATCTTTCTTTTACCACTGCAATGTGAGAAACACCCAGAAAAGAGGAACACTATAAATGGGTTGCTGCCAGAAGTTCCTCCATCAAATTACACTGTAAATCTGCAGAACGAAAGAATGTTATAATACTGTTATAATAAACATGACATAACTCAGACAAAAAGCTTTTCACAAATTAAGTGCCAAGTGTCTCCTCCTTGAGACATAATCAATGCAATTGTGGAGTGGTTGAAAGGCAGGCTGCATGCATTTAGCCTCTTGAAGAATAGCTTTGAAGAAGGGTTCCCAATAATCATGTGGGTATCCTGCTTGCTAATTCTTATTGATAGATTAAAAGCTAAGTGAGTATTTATGCTGGCAAAATATCAGTCACCCTTTCTGGCTGATGCTTTACAGGTAAGCAAGAGGAGATTTCTATGATTTTGTAGTGCCAGTAAAATCAGTCTGGAAATACAATCTGGAAATGCAAAGTGCCAGGTTGCAATTTATAAAGTTACTTCACCTCTGAGTGAACTCTGAAATTTTGCAGGGAGTTACTCAGGAGTTGGCATGCACAAGAAACAGTGGACTGAATTTCTGGGGAAAAAAAAATCACTGATTATTTCAGAGAGAGGAGGGACCTCAGACGAGAATCCAATTCCCCTTTAAGCAGAACTGAATGCAAAAATCATTACAAACATATCATCATTGAAGAAATTTTTGATTCTACTAATGACTTTTCAATTTTCAAACTGCTATTTTTGCAGTTTAGTGAAGGCTACACCTGCATGTGCATGCTTTTTCCCTGCGTTCTATTGTTTTATATATAGGATTGTAATAGATACGTTATATGCAATTACATTTAAGTTTTGTCTACAATTTTGCAAAAGAAAATTTCTATTACTAAGAGCTACACCTTTCATAGGTGCAGAGGACCTAACACACAATATTTGTACTTAATTGTTACTATATTATCCTTATGACAACCATGGAAAAACGTAAATTCAGAAAACTAATGCTGGAACAAAAAAAACCCACATTAATTCCAATCCTTTACCCCAGTCCTGTGCTGTTTTCCCCGCATACAGGAGAGCTTTAGAGTAAGATTGATAAGACTTTGGACATCCATGACTTAGAAGCATGAAGTACTGGTCTAAGTTAGTCATATAGAGTCTTTTATAATCCATTGAATAAAAAAGGAACTTTAAAAGCATGAATCACCTCCCAGAGTAAGCATCCACCCCAGCCAAGTGAATTGCCTTCTGGGAATATCTATTTTGCTGCACAAACTTCAAGAGAGTCAGGGTGTCTGCATTGCAAAAGTCTGTAATGAATACTACTGACTGGATTTCATTTTTAATTTAAAGAAAACAAAAGTCTTCAAGAAAAATGTTTATCCACATATTTTCAGCTTCTGTCTAGCAGTTTAACCTAAACAAAAAATCATGATGGACAATCTAAGACACGGTGAGAAATAATGCAAAAAACAGACAGAAAGAATCACAGTGTCATGAATATTTTAATACATGCAATAATGTGGCTTCTCCAGGAGACCTCAGCTTCTGAGCGAGGCAATATCACACATTTTGTTCATACCTGCATTTGAACTTCAGCAAAGTACAAAGAAAGCACTTCAGATTGAACACAACCCTACCAAAGCCTTTCATGCAGGAAAGACTCCTCCCTGAGCAGAGGCAGGAACAACATGGATGTACTGACTGTAACCCCATTCCCCGTCTCCCTGTGCTTCTGAGGGGGAGGAGGCAGAGCTGGAAAGGAGGGAGAGAGAGAGAGGAAGGTGTTTTTAAGATTTATTTTACTTCCTGTTATCCTGCTCTGATTTTGTTAGTAATAAATTCAATTAATATCCCAAAGTTGAGTCTTTTTTACCTGTGATGGTATTCAGTGAGTGATCTCTCTTGGACCTTATTTTAAACTCATGAACCCCTTGTTATATTTTCTCTCCCATCTCCACTTGTGTGATAGATCACATTTGGTGGGTGCCTGGCATCTAGTCAGAGTCAACCCCCGACAAGTGGCCTAATAACTGGTGAAATTGGAGTACATACTTGGAAGCAAAGTCATTTACTCCAGCCATCAGGGTTCCCATATCAATGCAGGCCCAGAAATGAGGAAATAGGTAATTCATAATTATTTTTCGAGAAGTATGTATGTCTTTCCAGGCAGCAGTACAAGGGGAAGCCAATGAGGCTGAGAACACATATGAACATTGCTTTCTAGAAACATTATGGAGCCTTCCAGTTGCCAAACATAAAAAACACCAGCTACACTGTACAATGTACTTTTCAAGTCAAAGTGCCTGAAGCTTCTCTGTGTCTGTTTTCAGACCCATTAGATCAAGGTCCAATTGATTTTGGTTCTTTCTTTAAATCCTTGTCTTCTTAAATGTTCAAGTATTGTCCTTTTACTGCTGCATTTTGTAGTGCAGTATCCTTCAGGGAGGCTTGACATGGATTGCTCCAGCCTGCAGTTAAAAGCAACAGAAGTACTATGGATTGTGTGACCCTGCGATCTTCAAAAACCACCTTTCCTCAAACTGTAAACAAGAGCTTGCTGAGGATTTATTAGTGCATGTGGAGAGTAAACAAAAGCCTACAAGGATCGTGTCAGATTACACTACCTGTGAGTGGTGTTTTGCAAGGCTCTCTGAAGGAACCTACTGCATTTGTGAATTATTGCAAGACTGGCAACACCACAAAATGATGAGAGCTTAAGAGGACACTGGGTAATAACTTGACAAATCATTCTCCATCCTCCGCAGATATAACATGCTTAGTGATATCTGAATTTTCACATTGCACCATTTTAAAATGGCTCGTTGTAAACATGACTAAAACTAAAAGGATTAACATTCCTTAGATATTTCAACCAAATCAGCTACTCCAGAGGAGGCATTTAGCCCAAGCATTTCTCATGTCTTCAACTTTCCTCTGTGGCACAGCACTCAGAAAAAAAAGAAAGGTACTTTTCAAAATTTGTCAGTGAATTTAGTGCTTGTGAAAATGAAGGATTTATAACCCTGACTAGAGCCAAACATGGTACATTGGAGAAATTTACGTTCACAGAAGTCAGCACAAGTTCTTCAGCTCTAACTTGAAACCCTGAATTCCTGGCCCTTCCTCAAATTAACATTATTGTCTTAAAAATCATGAAAATAGTGCTCACAACACAATCATGCTTTTTTTATATACTTGGTGAATGCTCAGTGAAGAAGGAACTACCTTTCTTTTTAAACATGCCTTCTGAATTAAGGTGTGCCCCATATATCACCTTTCACACAGACATGTATATTTGTTCATTTGCTTTCTCAAGGAAGAGGTTCCAAAAATGAAATTCATGTTAGGGAACATGTAAAGGGCTTGCCCTAAAAATACCAAACAATCCCCTTTCATGCTTCCCCAGAACTGGAGCTGACCCGAATAGAATAATTTCAGACTATTTTCTGGGAAATGCCTTAAACTGTGCCCATAGTGTGATATTGACATAACCTATGTCTGCTCTGTGGACTCTAGGAGCATTTCCCAGTTTTTGTAACCATCATTCCCCTCCCCACACAGATTCACTTATCCTGGTTCCCATGTAGAAATACCACCCCAAAAAAAGAACATGCCAAAGTGAATGGCATTGACTTCCACTGGGAAATGAAGATGGATACTGGTGGATAGGGAGATAAGGACTAGAGAATCAAATGCTATTTATTTATGGACCAAATTTGAAATGACCAGCATAAAAAAACTTCCATGTATTCATACTATGTTTCCTTGAGTTCCAGATACCTATAAATCTAAGGAAAAAGTTAAAAGTTTGGTCCATTTCTACTGCTGCTGACAGGGAATCCATTTAGAAACCCTTCTTAATTTTAGAAAGAATCTATATGCAATAAAAAAACATGAAAGAAAAAAGGTGCAAAAAAGAAATTCTTAGAGTAATTTCTTCTCACATCTCCTTTACCTTTGGATAATGAGCATGCTATCCAAACAGCTGACTATATAAAATTGCCAATTTTGTGATCCAGACATAATAGTAGCTAATAGCTAATAGCTAATCAGAAACCGCCCTAAAATAAATCCTGCACAATATTCTTTATCCTTAAAAGCCTGTCTTGGCACCATTTTGACTCTGAAATGTCTATCTTCATACTTTACAAGGAACTTTTCTCATGCAGGGTATGAACACGCCTGAAATAAAGAAAACATATGAAGAGGTAATAATCTTTATCTTTCAGGGAACTGCTGCAACCTTGCCTAGAGCTGTCCTTCTCAGAAAACTGGGGGGAACGAAAACTTCCCACTGGCATAGACACTTGTATGGTGTGAGGGACTTCAGGAGCCTAGTCAGCTGCCCCACTTGAAGCACAAAATGTCAGGATCCTGGGTACAGGAAAGGTTAATGGAAAAGAGGAGGAAGAAGAATTGGGGAAGGGAAAGGAAGGTGCCCCTTTATAGAGCTGCCTAGTGAAATCTTAAACTTAAAGCCCTTCTGTCAATATTTGTCAAGGTCTGAGGAAGAAGCAGGCTGCTCTGCTTCAGGGAATTCTGTAGTGCCTTGCCCTGAACTCCCCCTACTCAGTGCAAGGTCTCTTGCAGGAGAAGGAGGCAAGCAGGACACTCCTGCCAAAACTCATCGCTGAAAGAGAGACCCCATTACCTGTGCCTATGGTCTCAGCTGTGGCATTGGCCCTTTTGTGCTCATCTCCACAGCTCTCCCCAAGATGAGGTGCCCACCACAAATCAGGTGGGTCTTCAGCCACAGGTCTTATACATCTCCCAGACTCCCTGCAGCCAAGTTTGTCCCTCACACTGAATCTGGCTATATTGTCTACTAAGTTAATGCTTTTTGGTCTGTGGTCGATCACTGACCTCCTGAGCTTCCCTTGGATGACCAGTATTTTTTGAAGGCATGTATAAATGGGAGACTGCTCCACGTGTCTGCTCCAACAATTGGAGGAGACTAATGTGTTTTCATTGGTGAGAGAGCCAGGCAAGTGTCTATGTATCAGATGTAAAATGATACTGAAATAACAAAGCATTTACTTAAATTCACATTGTTCAAACAAAAGGCAACCTCACCTATTTTCCCTTTTCAGATCTGATATTGACAGGTCCAGTTTTTTATTCAGTTCACTTGAGACTTTAACATAACAAGTAAACCTTACGCTGTTAAATTCCCAGAAATCATTTTTATGTGGCCAAAGAAAAACATGGACACTAGAGATTTTAAGAAAACACAGTGGTGTTTATTTGATTTTCTTGTTACATAAATGGATTTTATGTACTGGAAAAGTAACTAATCTTGATAGATGTGCATGTGGTAATACAGCTGATAGTTACTGAAGCCAGACAATGGGAGCTTTCTCTTTCCAAGCCTCTTATTGAGAAACTGTGCTGATACTTAAGTAAATAAAATGACAAAAAGAAAGGGGATAAAAACACAGAGCTGATTAAGATCAAATTAAAAATAAATCAACAGCAAGTCCTACTGAAATGCAACTCCAGAAGCTACAGCAGTGTCAGAGCATAATGCAAATGAAGAAAAATGCATTGAACTGTAGACATAAACACAACAATCATTTTTTCATATGCATCATTTGGGCATTTTAAAAGACATTTGTTTGGAATGTCTAAAATGATTCAGCTCATGAGATCATTTCATAGCAATCTCCAAAAAACTGGTAAAGCTTATCAAAGTAGTTGATGGATTGTACTTCCCCACATACAACAGGGCAGTATAAAATATCTTTCTCTACTCTGTCATCCTAAGCTTCAAAGATAATAATTCTCTATGTGTATCATTTGGACATCTATCCAGAGCAAATCACTTCTTTCCCCAGATTTTTTTTAATCTGCTTTTTATTCCAAAAAAACAGCAATTTATTTTAACTCTAGAAGTATGCGGGGTGCTACATCTAGAAAGCAAGAAAATACAATGCTGAGTCAAATGTTCAGCACAACCCAAAAGGTACACATGAAAAAAAAAAAAAATAAGCTTGCAAACCTCTAGTTATGTGCCCTTCTTAAAGCATCTCAATCGTTCCATGAAAGTAACACGGAAAGTTGTTGTTTTAAATCTGTTCTCTTAAACTTCAGCCCACTGAGCATCATGTCTAATTGCTTTGCTAGAGACAGCTGCCACACAGACCTTAGTGTTGGCTCATCTCCAGTCCTGATCTTGTGACTCCAACATTGCTTAAGACACGGGTTATCTCTTATTCCTTCCGTAAAACACATTGGAAACTTAAAGTTCCATCTCAGTGTTACCAGAGATGTTCATTTAATGACAGAAATTATGGACTGAAATAGAATCTTAGGTCATTTTATCCTGCAGGAACACACAGCAACAGCTCAGGCCTCTTAAAGAGCACTGCAAATGTCAGCAACAAGCATAAGTGCAAGCACTTTCCTTGAATACCTGACCATTTTCTACACCTCTTAATATTTATTTTCAGCAATGAATACAGCTGCAGCAGCTAAATTAAATTTCATTGAAAGAATGAACTTAAGAAGATGGGCAACAACACAAATGGGCACAAAAATAAATGACAGGTTTGTTTCTCTTTCTGTGTTTGTTATGAAAGACATTAAAAGCAAAGCTGTAAGCAGAAGAAAGATGGGAAGATTCAATGAAGAACAACAAACAGTAACTATTTGAAGAGTGGAGAAAGTAGCAAAACAGTCATGATAACAGGAAGAGTGGTAGTGATGCCAATAACACAACAGGTTTGACACAAACAAGCCACATGGTGAGAGCACCATCCTGTTTGCCCTGCTGCAGCACAGCCAAAGTGCTCACAATTTGTGTAGTTGCGGGACTGGTTTCACAGGTTACCATAGTTCTGGATACACGTAACACAGTCAACCAGCTGATGAGGGAGAGCTGTGGGCAGGCTGGCAGGAAGACTGCTTCTTGAAGTCCTGTGGGGATGTGTTCAGCTCATGGCCGGTGAGCTATCTGAAGCCTACTGAGATGGTGTGACAGCCCACCTGCCCCACTACAGGAACAAAGTACATGGGCTACCTGACCATGGGGATGGAAACCACTTTCATGTACTGTGTTTTTCTTACTTCTGCATGCCAATAGATCTATGTCAATCATCTATGATATTCACTTTTAATGTAGAATAAGGCGGAAGAAATTATTACTGTACTCAGTCATGATACAGCTTTCCTTCTTCGTGATTTCGTGTAATACAATGCTTTGATTTTTTAGTATTTACACTGCAGTGAAGCGCCATCAAGTTGGAAGGTAGATTTGAGTACTTGCTCTGCACATCAAATCACAAAAAAAAGTGACTGTATCAGAGACACCCAAATCTATATAAACCTGCCAACTAGGGCTTCCCCAGATGCTTTTAAAACTGTAAGCACAAGATCTCTAAAATCAAAAATGAAAAGTTAAAAGTTTCAACCTTCATAAGCAGCAGAATGCTTTGATCAGATCTTGTTTGTGATTGTGATAATTATATAGGAAAATATGTCAGTGCAAATGCTTGAAAAACAAAGGACATCAAAGCACCTAAGAAATCCTGTTTAGTTATTTGCTTTCGAAGTGTCGTTAATATTCTTGTTGGTAACAGCTTATCTCTCAAATGGCTAACTGAACATCTGAAATAATTATAACAGAGACATAGCCAAGCTACAGCACAAATGTCAAAAGCATAGAATTCAAAGCAGACAGCATTACAGGAAGCAAACAAAAAAACCCTTCTGTTTCATTACACACAATTTGATTAACCACTAGTTCAAATCATGATATGAATAGTCATTACATCATAACTTGCCAAAAAATGAAACTACTGAAAGAAAAATGCAGTTATAGAAAGTTAGTCTGAAGCATGTTACCTGCTAATTAGGAAAATTTTTTAAAGATTTAGTGATCCAAATCTTTCAACTATTTCATAGCTGCTGCATAGTATACTCATAGCATTCAGGAAAGTCAATTTAAGTAACATCAATTTCCCATAGGGGAAGAAGATATATTATATCCAATAAGGGCATGACCCAGTTGAGAGTGAGAGAAGGTGATGAAACTGATAGGTGGGTGGTTTGAAATAGCTTTTGCCTACAATAGGGTGAGAATCACTGCTGGTTGGGTACTTTCAAGGGAGAGCATAGAAGAAATGAGACCAATTAGACAATTACTCTAATATTATGCAACTCAGAAAAGGTCAAAATGTAATCATATCAAGAGGGATGCTTTATCTGGCTTGCCATTTAAATACTGCATTTTTGTCATGCAGCAGTGTGGGCAAGTGAGATGAGAAGCTGTTTCTTACATTAGATGACCTGTATGCAACCTGGGCTCCCTGCTTTGTCATTATATGACTGAAAAAGCAGTGTTAACTTTGGCTTTCAGTCTATGACACTTTGGGAAACACAGCTGCCAGAAGAGTGATGTTTTTCTTGAAGGGATTATTTCTTCCAATTTTTTTTTTTCCCTGTGGCTGGTCAAATCAAATTAAGTTGTTTTTCTGAAGGAAAAGGAACTGTTTATTATTATTCCCTGCTCTTAAAGTTGGTTAGCTCTGCAGCATATGCAAATCTAATAGTGAGAATAGAAAATAATTACTTTAATTCTTTAGGGTGGAAGATGATGAGTAATTCTTGTCTTTAAAGATGCCTCAGTGAACCACACATGGGTTGTTCCTTCTGGTATATGTTAGGTAGAAGAGAAAACATCAGAAAAATCAAAAAGCTGAATTTAGCATGACAATTTCGTGCAGGAATTCTGTTTGTGCTTTTGGTTAGCAAGTAAGTTGGTACATACATAGAGTCATGAAATCATAAACAGCTAAAGGGTTGGAATGGACCTTAAAGACAACCTAGTCTCAACTTGCCTGCCATGGGCAGGAATACCTCTCACTGGACCAGGTTGCTCAAGGCCTTATCCAGCCTGGCTTTGAACACTGCGAGGGTTGGGGCATTCACAGCTTTCCTGGGCAACCTGTTCCAGTGTCTCACCACCTTCACAGTAAAAAAAAAAAAAAATCCTAATATTTAACCAAAATTTCTCTTCTTTCACTCTGTACCCAATACTCCTTGTCCTACCACTACAGTCCCTCACGAAGAGTCCCTCTTTAGCTTTCCTGTAGCCTCCTTCAGGTGGTGGAAGATCTGTATGAAGTCTATGCACAATCTTCTTGCCTCCAGGCAGAACAGCCCCAGCTTTCTCAGCCTGTCTTCATCGGGAAGGTGCTCCAGTCCTCTTATCAACTTCATGGCCCTCCTCTAGACTTGCTCCAACAGTTGATGGCCTTCTTATGTTAGGGAAACTGGAACTGGATGCAGCACTCTGTGTGAGGTCTTACAAGAGCAGAATAGAAGGGCAGAATCACCTTCTGACCTGCCCACCATGTAACCAAGGGCTCCATTGGCTTTCTGGGTTCCACTATCCATGTTGACAACAAAGATGACAAACAGCATTGGCTCAGGTACTGACACCTGAGGGACACCATTTGTCACTGGTCAATGAGCCGTTGACTACAATTCTTTGTGTGCAGCCATCCAGCCAGTTCTTTATCCATCGAGTAGTCCATCCATCAAATCCATGTCTCTCCAACTTGGAGACAAGGATGCAGGTGTGGGACAGTCTCAAGCATTTTGCATAAGTCCAGGTAGACAATATCAGTTGTTCTGCCCATATTTACCAGTGTTGTAGCCTCATCATAGAAGGTGATCAAATTTGTCAGGCGTGATTTCCCCTTTTTAAAGCTACGTGTTTGGCTGTTACCAGTCTTTTACCAAGCTCTTTGTTTTCCATGTGCCTGACTAGTCTGTAGTTCCTCAGATCTTTTGTTTTCCCCTTTTAGAAATGGGGACTATTGTTGCAGTGCATGTTTTTTCCTNCCTGGTGAGTGCAGACCACATTTTAGTCGGTGGCACTCCCTATGAGGAAGATCATAAACCCTGCAGCACCAGGGTCGATCTTAAGGGAGAGGAACACAGCAGCAGCCCTTTGTCCAGGTAAGGAGCACGGTTAGGACCTCCCAACATGGGAAGNCGTGGGACCCTTGAGAAGGCAATATTGATAGCCATTTGGCCGCTGG
>VXBU01001766.1:7478-49263 GCA_013400315.1 Bombycilla garrulus
CAGGGAAGCAGAGGGGAGGATCAGAGGGTGGAGTTTACACAACACAATCCAATGGGGACAAGGGGAGGAGAAAAGGGGTCACATGGGCCAAAGGGGCTTGGAGGTTTAGGGGATTTCCAAGGGGGTGGACATTTCAGGGATTGGCTCATGTGGGGATTAACAAGCAAAGGTCTGGAAGGAGGGGCAGGGTTTGGGTGATGGATGGGGAAAGTACTGGAATAAGGGGAGGAAACACGTTGAAGGACAGTTTAGGGGAGGGTACAAAAAAAATTGCGGAAGAAACCATTGGGACAAGCAAACAGGGGGGAACATAGGAACAAACTACAATAATATAATTAACAATGAAATCAGGAAAAAAAGCATGCACTGCAACATGTTTTCTTTTCAAGAGGATGATCTCTGCTTAAAGGGCAAGTGTTTGCAGTCAGGCAGTCCTGGCAGTTAGTAATTATGAAGTGTCAACTGGTTCTAGTAAAAGGCAGGAAGAAGTCTGGAATTGGTCTATGATTTAGCTCTGTGAGATGGAGAGGGGAAGACTCTTGTAGCCTGCCTTAGTCAGGAGTAGAGTTATATTTTACGGAGTTTCATGTCAAAGGGAAAAAGCCCAAGATAATATTTGGAATGGAGCTGAACTTTCTTGTGTGGGGCAGAGGCCTGCAGAAAGAAGTCTCTTTTGCAGCATTTTCATTTGTGAGAGACAGAAACTAATGGCAATATAGTTTAAATGGTTTGTGTCAGTTTAAATTGCCAAAAATGGGACCTCAGGAATGCTGAGAACACTGACCAAAAGCCCCTCCAGACTACAATATGTGATCGGAGGTATTCAGTCCCATTGCAGCATAAGCTTGCACTGAATGTTTCGAGAAGAGTCTGTTTGCTGGTAATGTAGCCAATGTGTAGAGCAGGAGAGAAAATGCTATTACTTTCCAAACTCTGAACAGATTATTAAAAACAATAACAATACCTGTTGTTATAATATTTTCTGTTAGATGTGAGAAACTTGTTGACTCCCTGGTTAAATTCCTAGATAAATCTCCAGCACAAAAACCTGAGCCTGAAGACATTTTCCATTGCTCTGCTGTTATGTCATGACTGACTTCAGTTTTTGCAGTTTCTATGACAACTGTGATTTTTTGATTGGTAAAGAATCAAGCACTAAAGGATTTTTTGGAGCTGCAAAGTATTTTTTCCATCAAAGGAGTAGAGTGAAAACATCAAGATGCTTTTCACTAATCAGTATTGAAAGTGAATTGCTGTCTAAATGTGGGTAGCTGTTTGTGGCAGGCTCCACATACACTAATTTTTCAGATAGAGCAGATGAGAAAGTAGCCCTATTACAGTTGTCAAAATATTTTCTGGAAAATTAATGATAATTTATGCTTAAAATTCAAGACGTTCTTATTTTTCAAATCATGTAGGTATTGACATTTCCAAGTTAACCCTTAAAGAAAGGTGCTTATCAAGATGGTTCAAAGCAACACAACTGGGTTGTTTTCTGAGATTCTTAGGCAATTTTTGTGAGTCATCAGCAAAACTGTACTTGGGAACTAGTGATGAAATTACAATAGATGGGAGTGGAAAAAAAAGAGAGATGAACAGAATGCACAGGTGAACAGTTTGTGGTTACTGGGGAAATACAGAGAGGAGATAATAAAGAGCTCATCAGGGTGGGAAGACAGCTTGCAGACTATGTCATGTAGGAAGGAAAAGAGAGAAGGAGGTTGCTCAATATGAAGAGCTTGACAAGCAACAGGATGTTTTTCAGTAAGAGCAGGAAAGCAGTAGAAACAGATTTTACTTGGTAAATATGTCAGCTTACAGAAAGGGCTACAGATTGGCTGGCTCAAAACTGGGAAAAGGGGGGGGGCTAATGAACAGAATGAGAATGAGCCAGCTTATCAAGATCAAAGAAATTTAATGCTCCAGGAGTTTGCAAATTCTTAGTCATTGAAAGTGACTCATCCTCTTTCACTACATTGATGTATATGGAACATATTTCAAAAACAAATTAGAAAATTACTGGGAAATGTTGATTTTGATTCTACAGCACATCTATATCTGTGCTGCATTTATTAGAGAAAAGCACCTTGCATACTGAACATATGTATGGGGCGTGGTCTGTATTCAAGAGTGTGCACTGTCAGCAGGTCTAGAACCATCATTTGCTGGCAGTTCTTAGTTCAGAATGATGCTAACACAATGTATGGGATTCTATTTGCTGATCAAATGTTGTTTGTGAGGTTGGATAAAAATTAAACATGATGGTTAGATATTGTCCTTGATTTGTTCTACAGAACTAAAATTATTCCAGATCATATCTCTGTCACTGGTTTTAGACTTTTTATAGCAGATGCTTTCTCTAGAGGCAATTAATATGCAAAATAATTTTGATAACTTTACAGTCTCATTTATAAAGTCAAAGAATATGAAATTTCTTTTTTCTCTCACCAGTGATGCATGTAATTTCAGAAATGCAAAATCATGATAACCATGGCTTTTTTGACAAAGAGGGATGAACATGCCTAAGCTCACAGATTTTCAAATTCTTTCAGAAGTTTTTCTTTTCGGCTAACTTCTAACTTGAATTTGAACTAGTCTCAGCTAGCATCCTTCTCTGGAGAAATGATAAGACTGGGAAAGTAGGTGAGTTTTATTTTAGTGAAGACTTGTTCCATGGCCTTTGTCAAATAAGATGAGAATTTTAAAATGTGTTTCTAAGGGTAAAAAAGCCTTAAGTTGTCTTGAGTACTAAAAGTAGCTGTCCATTTTTTCAGGTAGAAGGAAGCGTTATGGTAACATTTGGATCCTGGTGAAAGCTGTGGGTGGCCTCATACCATTACACTACCTTTTGTAGAGAAATAATTGGTGAATCAAATCACAAAGAAGGGAAAAATTGATTTTTCTGTTACCAGTTTATAGCTATGAATAGATTAATTTTTGTCTGAAAAAAAGTTTCAGGCTTGCTTTCTCCTGACTGTCATATCGTAATGCTCACTTTTATTCCTAGTGAAAGTTCCAGTGGCCTTCAGCAGCCTTCTTTGAATTGCTTTATGTGCTCTTACAAAGCAAATGAAGCTTCAGAAAGATAATTGCAATATCACCTCTCCTCATCTAGTGTCATGATTAGTATATATTCTTCATTTTATATTAGTTTACGATGTTTCCTACCAGTCTGTGTAGAGATGGTTTTAAAGATGTTTTGAAATTTAAAGCCATTAAGTAATTTTGACAAAGTATGTTGTCTTATTGACCAGGTTGGACCTTGAGCAACCTCATTCTCATGGGTGGCAGCCCTGCCCTGGGGTGGGAGGTTGGAACTAGGTGGTCTTTAAGGCCCCTTCCAAACTCAAACTCAAATTTTGTCGTTGTCCATTACAGTGGCCTTTATAACTAATTTCACACTGTAGCACCCTCAGTACAGGTGCCATTGTGCAGAGATTTCTCCTTACTGAACGTTGTTCTGCTTTTCTTTGCTTTGATTTAGCCAAGCATTAATTTAGCAATAGGGGTGACAGAGGGATGTTAACTCCAGCATAAAGGCACGGATTCTACTGGAAGTGGATCTTCCAAAAGAGGTTCCTTCCAGGGGCCTGTGCCTGCTTAAAGTTCTTTTCTTTATCAGTTGATACAGCTGCTGTTTGTATGAACATGCTAATCTTAAGTCTCTAGCAGTGAGCTGGGAACAGCCTTCTTTGGTGTTTGGATTGGTTGGTCTTTTTGTGTTGTTTTTTTTTTTTTTAATAGACTAGCAGTTCTGCTTGCAAAGCAGAGTTAACAAGCAGATGAACTTAGTAGTTATAATTATCTTGGTGCTTCATAAGGAAACCATTCTAATGCTTACAAAAAAGATGCAACTGTGTTTTGTCTCTGTTTGCAGTCTCACCAGCCTTCAGTGGTCGAGTTTTACATAATGATTTTTGTTACATCATTTGTATTGTACTAAGACTTTTTAGCTGTACTGGGGACCTGGACCTGCTTAAGATGAAAGCCTTTATCTACATACAGAAAATACAGACTGATTTTCTCCAATATAAGACAGCAACCACATACAGTAAATGCATGTGGTTGCTGTCTTAAAAGCTGCAGGGAGGAATGAATCTATAGAAATTACTGACCCATGGGCAGAGATTTCAAGAACTTTGATTGAAACATTAGGGAAAAAGAAAAGTATTCTATTAGCTGGAGCTAACTGAATTCTGTTAGCTATTGACTTCTTCCTTTTGTCTTCCTCTGTAGACCAGCCCCATCTCCCATGTGTAGTTTAATCTTGCTGAAATGTCCTGGTGCTCAGAGCAGTCCCCTGTATGCACTGAGTGTGAAGGTGTATTTACGGTCCTGATCCTTACAGGAATATAAAGAAATTGAGTATCAGTCCTCTCCCTCCTACAAAATACTGTAGTGATGTTTTCACAAGGTGCAGTTAGGAGACTATAAACAAGCCATCGTTCCTTTGGAATTTGCCAATTCAGTGAATTAAAAACCGTTACATTAATTGTTTGATTCTAAAGCTTTCATGAACTGTCTATTCCATGAGGGCTTGTCTGTTTGGCTTCCCAGCAGTCTTGCTGTGGTATCTTATGTTCATCTACCTGTTCATCTGTCTGTTTTGAGCTTTCAAGAATTTAAAGCAAGTGAGGGGATGTGATTTTTCATAGATGGTATTCAACAATATTGGTCATCATTCTTTTGTTCGCTAAATATGCAGCTTTTTTGGTGTTCTGATTGTGTTACTACTGGTGCTAGCCTATCACAATGTATTTGTAGTACTAATAGCATTAAGGCATCCAGACCTAAAATTTTATATTTCAGAGTTTTTGTAATACCTATAGCAAAACAAACAAACAAACAAACAAACAAACAAACAAAAAAAAAAACAAAAAAAAAAACATAAAAAAAAAAAACTAAAAAACANTAAAAAAAAAAAACCAAAAAACCAAAACCTCAAAAAAAACCAAACAAACCCCAACCAACCTAAAAGAAAAAACCAACCAAACAAACAAAAAACCCCAAACAATCAGAAAAAATAAACAAAAAAAAAAGGAGAGAAAATAAGAAGCTCATTTAGTCTGAACTTAGATAATAGTGATGTGACTCTACTGAAGGGGAAACCAGTTAGCACTTGTCAAGGACATTGGCTTGTCATCCTGTTATTTTCCAGTTCATTATCAAAGCCAATTAAGACTCTTTTTGTAATGTGGAGTCTTTTGTATTTTAATGAATTCATCATCAACTATGTATGCCCCAGAGTAATAGTGTGAGAAAGGGAGTTTCACCATCAAACTGATTGAGGACTCAATGACTTCATCCCAAGTGAGGCTTCAACTGTTACTATCCATTGCTCCAGTTTTCACTGGGTACTTGCGTGCAAAATAATAATGTTCCAAGCCACTAGCAGTGAAGATACTGAATACACTGTCACAGGACTTGCTGTGAGATTATCAGAGACATCTTAACCTAATGGTGGTGCTTGTTGAATTTCTGAGTTACTGATATTTAATGAATTGCTCTGTATAAATATTTTTTGTGTTTGCAGCTTCTTGTTTCTCTCCATTTTGGAAACTCCAGGGTTTAGATACAGACAAAGAACAGATTTCTTAGTACTGAAAAGTGGGTCTTGTGTGTTGTCAGCTGGTTATCTGAGTATTTTATTTAGACAAGGATATTAAGACTTGTTTTTGAAAATGTTTAAGCATGAGTTTTGTTTCCAACTAAACTAATGTCAATTCCAAACTCTTTCTTATTTTAATTGAGGTATGACTGCTAGCAAAGAAAGCAGCCATAGGCAATGGTCATCTGTAGAGCAATAGTTCAGTAGTGGTTACTATGGCAACCATAGGTGACCTACATTTTACCAAAAAGTGATCATGTGTCTTCTTTTTTTTTCTTTTTTTTTTTTTTTAATGGAGCATATCCATTGACTTCTGCTACTATTTTTCATCTTTTACAAATTGTTTTACTTTATTAGTATTCTTAGTTTTGAGTTATCAGTGTAAATGGACATAAAAAGTTTTGGAGTAGAGATACCATTGCATTGTTACACTGCTATTTAAAATCAGTAGAAATTTTTACCTTTACTGTCATATCCAATTGTATGCTCTTAGGAAGAAGGTAACACAATTTAATTAATTACAGTTGCATTAAAATAATGTATTATTTGTATGCCTACCAGTGTGTGGTTTATAATTGCTTGCAGTGGAAAGACTCATTGTTGTGAATTTATCTATTTCACTAACATTACAGGTCAGTAGGCTACAGTATGAATACAGCTACACAAACTTTGGACTTTGAATAAGCATCCAAAATGCTTCTGGCTGTAGTAAATTCATCTTGTTATGGCCTTTAAGGAAGTGAGAATTTTCTCGAAAAGTGAGACAGACAGAAGAACAGCTAGGAGACATGACAAAATGTGACATTTCACATAAAAATTGAGTTGGCATTTTAAATATACATTTCTCACAACACAGAAGAGGAGGTGCTGGGTCAGAGCATGTGCCCAAGGAAGTCATTAAATGTTGTGATTCATTAAATGTTGTGATTTGTCTAGAATTTTGGCTTGCAGATGAGCCAGGCCTGGATTTTCATAAAATTTAATACAGGTTCCTCAAGAAAAAATTTCCTTTTTTTTTTTTTTTTTTTTTTTTTTTAGATTGGGTGACTTTGATAGTCTTCAGATAAATACAGTGTTCTACTTTGAATTGTTTATTGTGCTTTGTAGTGTGAAGGAGTCTTTAGTTTCACATAAATGAATGACACAGAAATCTACAATAGAGGCTTTTGAGACCAAAATTTATTTTTCACAACTTAATGGATTGCCTGCTAATTACTAAAACCCTGTCATAGCCTTGAGAGTTTATCATGGCATTTTGTGGGACTACTAAGGACTGAGGTGAATCTATTCAGATCCATATTTCATAGTCCTTCGTCACTGTTCCCATGTACAACATCATATGCATGCTGCAGCTAATAATGGAACCACCTCCCTATGTTTTCTATATTTTCCATTTTCTCCTCTCTCCCCACACGTCCTTTGTAGCTTGTTTATTAATTTGAAGTTTGTACAGCCCACTCAGTTTCATCCATACTGCATGGCATGCTTTGCAACATCACTTCAGTCATGTATTATTAGGTTAGCTATAGACTCATTTGTTTGCATACCTCAAAAAAGAAAGTGGTTTTTGTTTGTTACTTTCTTTCCTGCTTTAGAAAGTTGGAGCTGTATGCTCTGTGTCCATCTGTGTACACTCTGGTACGTGCAAACAGCAGCGGTAGTATTGGCAAGAAATATTACTTGTGTGAAAGAGCCAGTACTAAATGCTTTTGGGAGTTGATGTAGTTTGCCTTTATGATGCTGAATTTAATCATCACCTACACTTCCCTGTATCATGATCAAAACCTTTTTCCTCAAGTCATTTTGAGCCTAAAAATTCTTACATATCCCTTAAGCAGAATGTCTCAATAGCAAGCATTGCAGCCCTGATTCTCAAGATCATAGCTAAGACTATGCTGTATGCCCAGATAATTATGACCTGTGCTGAAGGAGGATGGAAAAATCACTAGAGGTCTAGCCAAAGTCTGTACCAAAGCTAAGACCAACTAAGCAAGGATTCCTACACTGTTTTAAAGCCCAGATCACAAGTGTTGGGGGCAGAATAGAGACACTGTGCTGGTTTTGGCTGGGGTAGAGTTAATTTTCTGCACAGTGGCTGGTAGGGGGCTGTGTTTGGATTTGTGCTGAACGCAGGTTGACAATACAGAGATGTTTTATTATTGCTGAGTAGGGCTCACACTGAGCCAAGGCCCTTTCTGCTCCTTGTACAGACACACTGGAGAGGGGGCTGGGGGTGCCTGAGAGATGCAGCAGGGACAGGTGACCCCAGCTGACCACAGGGACATTCCAGACCACATGGCATCATGCTCAGTATATGAAGAGGGCAGGGAGAAGGAAGAAGGGAGGACATCTGGAGTGCCGTCTTCCCAAGCAACCTTACCTGAGGTGGAGTCTTGCTCTCCTGGAGATGGCTGAGCCTACCTATCCTTGGGAAGCAGTGAATTAATTCCATGTTATACTCTGCTTGCATGCTTTCCCTTACTAAACCCATGAGTTTTTCAGCTTTTACCTTTTGATTCTCTTGGCAATCCTGCTGATGAGGCAGTGAGTGAGTGGCTGCCCAGGGCTTGGCTGCTGTCTGGGGGTAAACCATGGCACAAACAGGCATCTCTAATGGCAAAGCTGCTGCTTTGTGCCACCAGCTACTTTACTGCCTTGTGCCACCAGCCCCTTCTCTCCATATGATGACCACCGTTTTGCAGTATGGATTAAATGTTACTTTGTTTTTAATTTTGCTTTTCCAGAAACTATATCCAAAAACGTATTTTAGAAAGATATCCAAGCTTTCTTTAAGGACTTCAACAGATGGCAAGTCTGTCACCTGCCATGGTAAGCAGGATTAATGTTTAATTGTCCTTGCAATTACTGGATTTCGCCCTGCTCAGGGAAATACAGGAAGGTTTTCAAACTCTGTTGTTTCAGAGCAGAAGTACCTCATGTGTACCAGAAATCAAATGTAGGTACTGGCTGTGTGCTCAAAGGTTGTATCATCATTTATTTTTTATGTATCAATATGCTCCCCTGAATTTTTTCACCCTAATATGGTAACTTGGCTTCACTGCAAACAAACAGAATTTTCTGTTTATTCTGTGAGTTTGTATATGGCATTGCATAATTTTTAATAGAAATACTAAGAGTTTGTTGGTATCATTTTAACAGTAATGAGACATGAATTTAATTTTTAAAGGACAGATTAAGGAAATGTCTGCAGACTGAAAACATGATTTCAGAGGTCTAAAAATCTCCTGAGAGAAACTAGCATTCTTTGAGATCACAAGGTCAGTAGTACAGTGGCAGTTATTCACATGCACATATGTCCTCAGTTGTATGAGTCCAGTTTCATTTTGTACCATTTGATGGTACAAAACATGATGCTATATTTTACATCTCTGCAGGGATTTTGATTAGCACTTTTAGAAGAGCATAAATTTAAAAAAAAAAATCAGTTTTCCAGCTGCACCTTTGTGTTTAAAAATGCGTAAAATTAATGTTAAAACCTACTGGATTAGCATACATCAGCAACTTCCAGTGAAATTAGATATATTCAGGTAAAATGTTCCTAACTTGTTTGTAAATAAATTATTTTTTATATATTTGCATCCTTTGTCACTTGCTTGAAAAAGTATAGGCTGCTTAATATTTTGGAAAGGGAAACACCAAGTTATCTGAAGATGTACTTTGAGGGCTTTTATTGTAAATGTTCACATCATGATGTGATGTATTTTTTCCAGAGACTGGAAGTAAGGGATATAATTTATTCAGCCACAAAGAGCTGGCCAACATATCTCAAGTAGAAAATGTGTTCAGAGAATTGTATGTAATCAGTAAAATATTTTAATAATGGCACAAAGTAACTTAAAATGCTTGATAAATAGCAAGAAAACTATGATAGTATCTTCTGTTGGTTAACTAATTCATAATTTCATGTAAGCTTTACTGAGATACTGAAAAATGGGTATTTATATTTTATTTGTTTGTTATTATAATGTTATTTTTAAATGTTACATGTACTGATGAAAGAAAAATCAGAAAGCACAACTGTAGGTAACCGTTCTTCTGAAGGGTCTGGTTTGGGAGTTAATCATAATATGAATGCAGACATTAAACCTGTCTGGTTTATGTGGGCCTAAGTGTGACAATTTGTCATATTGTTCTGATTTGAGATGTGGAGGAAGTATAGGAGTTCCCTCTCCCTCTGGTAGTCAGAGTTAGGTTTCTGGTCTACTACTCATCTCATTCTAGGAGATGAGTTGAAAAGGGTTTCTTTTTTGGGGCTTGATTTAGTAAGGAACATAAATAATCTATTTAATACATGAGATAATAGGATGAATAAAATGATGAAAGAACAGGCACAGTGGGTTTTTTGTTGTTTGCTCACCTTGCCCTTTGTTTTGTGAAGAGCAATTTTGCTCTTTGTGCTCTTTAAATGGCAGGTTAACTGCTGTAGCTAATCCACAGGAATAAGCATATTTCAAAACAACGTCAAGGTGGGAAAATTAATAATTTAACCTCTAATGGGGGGATTTTTGAATTTCTCTTTCAATTACAGGGTAGACAAATGATAGAAATGTAAGATGACAAACACAATTTTGAAGAGACAGGTTTTACCCATATCACATATAAGAGGAAGGAATTGCTGGCTGACTGCAATACTGCTTTCATTTTGTTTGTTTGGTTTGGTTTGATGTTGGGCTTTTCTGTTTGTGTATTTTAAATATCCAAACACAAGGTCATTGTCCACCATTTATCTTTACACCACAATCTCTGGCTAACAACAAAGGGGAAAATAGACTACCACCACAACAAAACAGACCATTCCCCCAAAGAAAAAAACGTACCAAAATCCTTCTATAGGTCTTGAAATGACTCTGCATTCACAAGGTCTGAAGAGTGATGAGGATGAAAAATTTACATGTTCAAAACTCAATCCATTGTCTCAAAATGGGGAGAGTGGAGAGACAGCATAAATCACTAATCCAATCGTGCTAGAACAGCTGCCCAGATACAGCAACCATGAAATCTGTGCTAGCAACCTGATTAAGTTGTTTTTTTAACCACTGTGTCATCTAACTTAGCTCTGTGTGCAGTATGACATTGTCTGGATTCAGTGGCTTTAAGATATTTGAGCTCATGGGGATGAAGCCGCTGAGAGTTCCCGCACCAGTGCAGTGTTTGCAGCCTCTCCAGTGGTGCTGGCTTGGGGCTGGATTGTGCACTTGGCGCAGGAGACATATGAGACATAGAGAGATTTACCAAAGGCTATAAATTTCTGAAAGGGACAATCACTACTATCAGAAATGCAACAGTTTTCCCATGTCAGGATCTATAAAACTGCAGGGCAGCTGAACAGAGGATATTTCAGGAACAAATGATGGCATAGTCTTATTTTTGAAAAGGACATAATTTAATTTTATGTTGATGCCTGCATTTTAATGCATAGCAGAATAAAGCCTGAACCCTTTGTCTGAGGTCAGCTTATCTACTAGTGTCTTCTTTTAGGAGTAGTTAAGCATATAAAGAAAAAATTCTTCTCTTCCCATAAATATTTTCCTGTGGTTAAATTCAAGAGCTTTTAATTAGAAATTGCAATATATGGGAACTTGTAAGATTTCTGTGACTATAAATTCCCTCATAGCACTTTTTTCCCCTAGAATTAGAAATACAGAACAAAAATATAAAAAGACATGTCCCATGTTGCAGTTGCTTTAAAATTTATGCTGCAGTACTTGGGGTTTGTGTTACAAGTTGTGGCCTGTGGTTTCCTTTCTGAGAGTTTTTCTCAGGTGCCAGTATCAGCTAAAAATAAATAACTGTTTACTGGGGATACACTATCCAGAAAGCAAAATTAATTTGTAGCTTATGATGTAAGCTATAAAAATGCATGACTTGCCCCTTTCAGGGCTGGGAGACAGGTTAGAAACCCAAAGTAATTCTACTGGAGAAGGTATGTATTATGTAAAGAATAAGCACTTTGATAGTATCTCTACCCTTTTGTCTGGTAAGACACAGATTTTATTGATAGTATGGTGTTGAAGCAGGGTCCTTAATGAGGAGCTGGGTTAGAAAAAAGACGCCTTCAATGATGCAGTGAAAAATGGCGAACTGTTTATTCTGTCCTTCACCTGCTCTTAAATATGATAACATAGCTTACATTCTTTTGTGAAGAAGATACTAGTTAATTGGCTACATTATTCTAATTTATCTATAACACACTCTATAATTGGTACAACTTAAAGAAACAAAGATTAAGCTAATTTTTCCTGCATCACAATTTCAGGCTCTACAGGCCCCTGCAGGCCCCTACTAGGCTGCAGTTAGGCCGAGGCTGGATTGTCCAACCTCTGCCAGGGCACCCCGTGCCCTCGCTCAAGAAGGAATTCTTCTACATGATGTAGTGTTTGAAATGTGACGCAGGGAGTTGAGAGATTTGCATTCTATCCTCTAGAATTTCCTTCCTTTGGGAATTTGAAGAATTCATTAAATAAATCTGACCAGAGGAGATTAAAGCCTTCTTTCAGGAAGGTGCTTAAGTTGGATTCATGGTTAATCAAATTAATCAAAATAATGGGACCATTGATTTCTAATATTTGTTCTCACTCAAATAGGGCCTTACAAAAATCAACCATCTAAAATGGCAGCAGAATAAGTATAAGGATGCTGAAGAACAATTTCCAAAAAGCATACTATTCACAATATTTTAAGAATCTATTTCTTTCTATCTCTATTTCTTCATCGCTATCCCCATTATCCTTTTGATTGTTTGAAAAGCATTATAATTCAGTGGTCTGGTTTAGTACTTAACTGAGTCCTAGACACATTCTTGTTATTTCTAATCCATCAAGAGTACACAACAGCTCCTTTATTTTCTTTATACCAATCTAATGAGGTCAGAAAGGTCAGAAGAAACTAGCAAGAAGGGTCAGAGTGGCTTATGCAAGGGTCTTTTTCTGTAGGCTGATATTCAGCCTGATGGGAAGGGGTCTGGCTATGGTATTAGCATTCTGCAGTGAAATAATGACATGAGCTATTTGACAAGAAGGCTTCATTATCCTTTCCCACAAAATGTATTTCCACAACTAGAGCAATTAGTAGGGATTATCTTTGAGAGGAGAAATAAATGGCTTTTAACCACTTCATGTGTACTAAGATACTGCTAGATTCATTACATTTTTCCCATCTGGAGAATTTATTTTATCTTTTAAATTTGAGTCAGGATATCACCCAGTATCAGAAGAAACAGTGCTTTCCCATCCACTTACTGATTTAACTTAGCTATAGAAAACCTGAAGTTCATATCAGATTTAAATTTCCAGACTTGACACTAAAATTTTCCTTCCCACCACCTATTATTGTTGAAAGTGCAAAATGTTTTCTTCCTCTAATTGTTTTGACTTGTTCAGTGAAACAGTTTTTCTCTAACTGGTGGTCTTGAAGCAAACCTTTTACTTGTAACCACTAAAAGCACAGTTGAGGAATGGGTAACAATAAGATATTTGATTAGGTTTTTTAATTTTCTTTTTTAAATGGAGATGCTAGGTATGGAATAGTTAAACTGCTCAAAGTCCCACAGAAGTTCTCATTACAAATGGATTTCAGAGTGCAACTGATCACAGAAACTGATTTCACATCTGTCTAGGGTTGAAGACAGGTATCTGCTGGGAAAGGCAGAACCCTCCCCCCCCCTCCGAATTACTGAAATTAAGCGGCCTTCAGGCAAGATATGGGGAGGAATAACAGTCCTTTACTAATGAGTATAACAAGATACAAGTGAACAATAACTATGGTATTAACAACAACAACTACTACAAAGAAAAAAAAGAAAAAAAAAAGGGTCAGGGACACCCCCACCCCGCAGCAAAGCCGGAAAGACAGATGGGGAAGGCCTTGCTTCACGAACCCTGTAGGCAGTCTGTAGTCCTAGATGGCTCCGACGGGCTCCTCTGAGAAGAACGGAAGAAACTCCGTGATGGAACGCAGGAGTTCTAGTGCAGGGATGGATTAGATGGGTCCCAGCAGGGCAAGCAGAAGCAGCAGCAGCAGGAAAAAAAAAAAAAACGGCCTTTTCTTTTCCAAGCAACCACAGCTTTTTGAGTGTCCTCTCTCCTCGAAAAACCAACGCGGCAATGACCGATCTTCTTTTTCCTCCCCCTTTCCGGCCCGGCAAGCCTTTGTCTTACAAATACACTTAAGCATCGGCCATCAGGTTCCCCCACAACAAATGGGACAAAAAATACCATAGGTAAAGAGAACAAAAAAAAAAAAAAAAACAACACCCCAAACCCCCCCAACATCTCTACTGCTAGTCCAACTCTAGTAGTTCAGTAGGTTCTACTTTTTACAATCCAGAGAAAAGTTTTGGAAATACAATCATTAGATAAAGTATTAATAACACCTGTATACTGAAAATAAGAGTAGTGTAGCATTTAGTAAGTGCTTGGCATCCTATTTGTTCCTACTTCTGAATTGTATGCAGTCTGGCTGTGGCTTGAGAGTCCTCATTGGTTGTCCATTGTCTAGTAAAAAATTCCTCTATGTTTTATTTGACATTTATTATGTGTGTGTGTCACTTTTGGGTTTGTTGGGTTTGTTTGACTTTGGCTGATGACTAAGTGTTGAATAGAGACCACAGTGTTGGATATCACTGGCAGATTCACCTTATTTGTATGCGTGGAACAAAACCCTGCATGTGCAGACAGGCGGGAATTTTCATTTCTGGTTCAGGCTGTATTTGACTCAGCTGTCAGCCTGTCTAGTGTTTGGGTTTTGGCATTTCCCACACCCATTGATAGTAGTCTGAGGTCAGTGGTATGTTTTCACCAAATTCTGTTTTTTTATAGCAGAGTGAAACCTTCACATCTTGCATTTCTTGCTCAGTGCACTTTGTGAATTTTGCCACTGAGTTTGCTGGAGGGTTAGGATGCAAAGGAATTCCTTTTTATTGCTTTTTCTTTTTTAATGGATAGAGTTATGTTCCTAGCATAAATTGGCCATCAGTGCCACAGTATGGTGCTTCGGTATTCTCATTCAATTACTTTTTCTCTCTAATTCATTTACTTTACAACTC
Organism: Bombycilla garrulus; assembly: GCA_013400315.1. NCBI lineage: Eukaryota > Metazoa > Chordata > Aves > Passeriformes > Bombycillidae > Bombycilla > Bombycilla garrulus. The sequence continues at coordinate 22,151 of VXBU01001766.1, forward strand.
GTGTGCCTTATTTTCACATATATATTAGATAAAAATATATTTCTTAGATCTCAAAATAAACCTTTTGGCCTCATCTTTCACAGTTCACCTTCAACAATTTACTATATTTCATCTTCTGAAATGTTGGCTTGCATGTGCTTTTTTTCACTCTTGGTTCTTTTATTCTTCTAATTGCTACTCAGTTTATTTTTGAAAAGTCACCTTGTTCCTTCCATATCTTACAACTTCCTATAAAGTTATATTTTTAGTGGCCTTTTCATTCCCATCTGTATTTTTCTGGTTAATCTAAAAAAAAAGAGAGAAGCTTATATATAATGTCTGTGCTAACAACATATGAATCCTTCTCAGATTTTTACTGTAGGATTGTTTTCCAGTAAGCAGTTTGTCTCTCCTCTAAGACTGTTGACTGAACTCAGCTGTGAAGCAAAAGAAAAAATCATAGGCAAACTTTTTAGCAATTTCCATCTCAATATCACAAAATCAGGGCCTTAAAAAAATGCATTCTTGCTGTGTTCTTTTGTATATCTCAATATTGCTTTAGAAGTGATGTTACATTGACCTGCTGATGAATCTGTTCATATCCCCATTAGCATCACTTTTTATTGTCATAAATGTACATTCTTTGTCTCTGCCTCTTGAAGTAGAGGCAAGTTTTTAGTCTTTTCCTGTCCATTTATCAGTCAGGGTTCACTATTATTGATAACTTTAAAAATTTTTAAATCCCATGATGTTTCAAATGTTTTGGAGCAGTTCCTGCAAATGTATTGAATTGTTTTTTAAAATCTCTTTTAAAACTTTCCTTTGTCATTATATGTGGAAAATTGTCAGTTGTTATGCAAAAATAACTGTTACAAGATGACAAGTGATAGCTCTTTGTTTCCTCTGCAATGCTAGGTCTTTGAATCCATCATTGCTTCCTGCTTGACATTTAAGATACTTAGCTTCTAAGAGTATATATCAGGTTATATATACTTTTAAGGCTGTAAATGCTGTCATTATTGTGGTATACTAATTTAAGGCATCAGGCAAGGTTTGTGGGGAAATTAACATTTTCTAATTAGATTAGCTTCTACAGCTAGAAAAGTAGGCAGGCTTTTGTGTCTCTGACCTCTTTCTCCTGTCCTCAAAGAGTTTGGTTTTCCTGCTCATCTCAGTTTGTCTACTTCAACATACCACTGTTCTCTACAAACTGCCTATGTCATTGCTTGACACACTGGATGTCACGACAAGGCTGGCAGTTGCTGATTTGAGTCTATTCCTGTGATTATGATCATAAAGCAATTTTTGAGTTGCTTGCAATTTTGCAACTACAGAAAAAAATAAGATCAGTACAGAGCATGTACTAATTTGCTGTTGTAAGTATGTAGCTAGCTAAATGTGACAGCTTTTCAGGAATTCTCACAGTGCTGGAGATAATAAGAAAAACTGCAGGATACACACTGCACAGTTATGAACTCATTGCCATTGTAAATGACATAGAATATATTTCCTGAATGTAAATGGGCCACTCCTGTCTCTCAATTCAAGACATCCAGGGCAGTGAGAATGTCTTTTGCTCTGAAAAAGTAGATCATTTGGCACCGGCAAGTCTTTGTATTTCTTGAAATCTCAAATTACTGAAATCTGCATTTGCAATCTGGTATCCTAGAGCCTATGTAAGTGGACATAGGGCAGGAGAGCAATTCCAGGCCAGCAGATAGAACAGCACTAGTATCACTGAAATGTGCTCAGCCCAGAAGATGGAAAGAGAAGAGGCAAGGGTACTGACTTCCTGCTCTTCAGACACAAAACTGTGAGTTCCCCTATGAGCTTGGAGCTGTTGATGTGGTAAAAGTCTGTTAACAGCAAATTACAGCTGGTGCTGTCAGCTTGCACCTTTGCCATGACCTGGAAGATCAAAACAGACACACTGACTACACTATTTCTAAATACCTGACAAATCTAATATTACCTCAACTTAATATAGCAGAAATAAACATGGTCCTTATGTTCCTAAAAAGGAAAATACTATGATGGAAACGGTATTATCCTCAGTGCCTAAAGATGTTAGGCCAAGAGAATTAATCCCTTTGAGAAGTCACAGTCATTGCAGGGATGCCAAAAACCACACTGAGTTGGTAATTACTTCTTTTCTGCAACATGGGAAAGTGTCAGATGATGCAACTTTGTATCAGGTGATACCAGCGGTCCCTACGATTTTGTCTGTGCCATAAATTGGTGATCCTAATGCAAAGTATTTGAATGTAATCCTGATTGAAGTCTAATTTATTTTTTTTAAGATGTTCAGTGGAAAATATGTTGAATAATGATTTTAAAAGGGGAAAAAAAATTCTTCTTCTGGAAGTACACCAACACAAGAGGCTGCAGTCTTTAGGGACTGCAGTCCCACATGCTTAACTCTTGGCTATTGTACTGCTGTCAGGGTGATAAGTGTGTCTACTTAATATTGTGAACAAAAAAATCTAACTGAAACATTAAGTTCTGCAGCTGGTAGGTTTCAAGCAGTTAAATTAAAAAAAAATCATGATGGTTTCTGAAATGCTAAAATCTTGAAAGATATTTGAGCTATAAAAATGCTCTAATTAAAGTCTTTATTTAGTTCTGATCCCTTTTAGGTAGAAGTCTTAGATAAAACAGTCACTCAATAACTTCTTCTACAAAAGAACTTCCAAACTTGATCATGTTGCAGAAATGTTGATCCTTGCACTCAGGGCATGTAGCTACTATACTTAAACCCTTTTTGCTCTTGGAAAGTTAGACCAAAACCACAGTGTTTTGAACTTTTAACGCCAGCTGAAAACAATGTAATCAAAATATAAATCAGCCCGTTTTGATCTCTGAAGTTATATGAGAGTGTCTTGGAACTGTTCACTGATTAGCTAATATGAATGTGGTTATTTAAATACTACTATCCATCTTCTTCCTGTATGAAAGAAATTACAGTCAGTGTTCCTTAGAAAGCATATTTCTGAATTGGACTGGCTTACTTTCATAGAATAGAATCACAGACTTGGGTTGGAAGGGACCCTGTCCTAGGTTACAATGTAAAATGTGCCAGAGGGTCTGTATTCTATCTCCATCTTCATTAACTGTTGAAACAAAGGAGGGGCAATGTTTTTCTTTGCCTCCTCCCCTGGACTATCTCCTGTTAATGGGCCATTAACACCTTGCCCTATGAGTCATAGATAACTCCCTCAGGGAGCCCTTTGTGTTTAATGGGCCATTGTGAGGACCCACCCCATGACTCATACAATGACATCAGCCCATTGNTTAAAGATCGTCTAATTCAAAGCTCTCTGCCATGGGCAGGGATGTTACCCACTTAGAACAGATTGCTCAAAGCCCTATCCAACCTGACCTTCAACACTTCCAAGGAGGGCACATTCACAGCTTCTTTGGGCAGCCTGTTCCAGTGCCTCACTAGCCTCTGACTAAGAAATTTCTTCCTAATGTCTAATCTAAATCTCTCCTGTTCTAGTTTAAAACAGTTCCCCCTTGCCCTATCACTGTCCGTGTAAAATATGACCCTCCCTCTTTTTCATAAGCCCCTTTTAAGTACTGGATGGCCACAATGAGATCTTCCTGAAGTCAACTCTTCTCCAGGCTGAACAGCCCCAGATCTCTCAGCCTGTCCTCAGGACATGTTCTCCAGCCCTCTGATGATCTTAGTGGCTTTCCTGCTCTAACAAGTCTGTGTCTTGTGCTGAGGACTTTAGAGCTGGCCTCAGTTCCAGAAATGGACTCTTTTGACAGTAGAGGGACAAATCAGCTCCTTTGACCTGCTGGCCACTCATCTTTTGGTGCACTTGGGTTTCTGGGCTGTGAGTTCACACTGCTGGCTCATGTACTTTCTGAAACCTTAGAATATTACAATGACATAGTAAAAGTTTGCTGTAGAAGTGCAGCAGTTCAGCTTTTAACTTGGTGAAAATTGCAAATATATGCTAGGAAAATTGTTTTGGATGCTAAAATATTTTAAAAATATTTAAAATATTTAAAAGATTTTTTTATTTCATTTATTTAACACTAATGTAAGGGAAGTGAAATCATTATTGTGTTTTTAGGAGAAGGCAAATTACCTCCAAAAGACTTTTACTTTATTAATGTAGGCTGCTGCCATGGAACGTTTTGGGGGAGGTGTGGTCTGGAGAGGAATTGTGTTGTGTTGTGTTGTGCTAGTAGAGAAACCTCAGCATAAGCAATAAAATTCTCATTGCTGTGCCGATGTTCTCACTGATACTAGTAGACAAACAAGGAAGTAAATAAAAATTATTTTCAAGCTCTCCTGGATACACAAGAAATCAATGATGGCCAAATGGAAATCGACAAAATCATTGAAGAAGAATCAGTTTCTATTCTTTAAAGGTTATTTGAAACAGTGAAAAGCTACCTTACAACCTAGAATTCAGTGTGGAGGAGAGCTTTAAATGATTCTGTTGTATGTGGGATGTACAAAGGTGGGAGGAAGTGTTGTAGCAGATTCGCTTCCTATGGAATAAGATCCTAAGCTGATATTCAGCAATTCTAGGCAGGCACCTTTTATTTGAGAATTTAGTTATCTTTTTGTCTATTTGATTGAAAGTCCTCTATGTAACATTATGTATTTTACTCTAAGTAGTATATTGAAAATGTGTTGTGCTTTAAGTTGGAATGTTTCATAAACTAACTACTGTAAAATGTAAAAACCTATTTATATTCATGTTTAGATATGTCTGTGTGTCTGGTATATTTTCACATCTGTCTCTGCTCAAAATACTTGTTTTTATGGTAGATAGGAACAAATTTGAAGATTGTAACAATTGTAACAATAAAAATTACATCCTTTTGTGGAAGATGAAAACAAAAGAAGTTGTCTGCTTCATTGTGGAAGTTGAGTAAACAAGGAACGAAGTAATGTTGCTGGTTTAGCAACAGAAGAGTTGTTCTAGGAAGGTCTGTTGGTGACAAATCCAGTAAGGAAAGACAGTCTGCTTATGTCTAGATTTTTTTCCTGTTCCAACTGCATTGACTCAGTAAACTTCTTTTTGGTTTACTACGGTACATAAAAGGGAACTAGAAGAACCAAATACTTGGAGAGAGAAAATACTAGCTGTCATGCTTGCTTCAAATATCTCCTAATTTTATTTAAACTTCTGGTTAACAGCCAAGTGAAATTTTTAAGTTGGAAAATGATACTATGAGAAAAGATGTGCTTAGTGACCAAGCAAGGAGAAAGGATATGAAGTAGGAAGTATTTCAGTTAATTATAAGCCAAAAGGCACCTTTGTTTCATCTGTTTATGTCTTACAGTTTCCAACCACAGCAAGCATAGCTCTGTGTAGTTCTGAGTTACTCCTCAGCATGGATCATGCTGGAACGTCTGAGGTGTCGTGCAGACATGGAGAAAACCTGGCTTATGAAGCTATACCAGACAGCACAGGCAATTTCTCTTCAAGTATCTGCCTTCTTCTAAGTCTTTATTTATTTATTTACTTATTTATTTATTTATTTATTTGTTTGTTTGTTTATTTATTTATTTTTCCTCCCAAGAGAATGACCACTTTGCTCTTTCAAATAGAATTTACTTTGTTTTGTTTGAAAGAATCCATGCTCTTCTGGCATTTTGAATGATGCCTGTATCAAGCATTACATTATAAATTGTTTGCTTTGATTATTCACATAATCTAAAGCAATAGCAAACAAGAGATTCTTTTACTACTTGGCTATACTCCTCTCAGTACACTAGTTTGCCTGCCAAAGTTAGTATTTCTTTCATTTTGGTAGTTAACTATCAGTTTTGAGAAAGATTGTGAAAGGAAAAAGGAATTCTGTATGTTTACTGCAGAGGAATAATTTTGTTTGTGTACAGTAGCTCTTCTAAAGCATAATATTTTTCAGCGCTCTTTTTTAAAAGCTCTCCTCTGGAATATCAGCTTGGAAGAGGTTAATTTTACCTTAGAAAATGTTGTTTATGTAAGATGTAGTAAGAATATATCATTAAAAATGAGATTTCAAGACTTGTGCTAAAAATCATTAGGAAGGGATATGCTGTGCTGTATCCCGTAGTACATGTAAAGAGAATTCATTCTTACTCTGTGTCAGTTTTTTACCCTGTGATTAAAAACGTTGCCTCTGGTCAAGCAGTTATTAAGAGTCAGAAAAATAGCAAACCATAGATGGTGTCCTTCAAATTGGCATGGCAGAGTAAGGGTGCTGGAAGTAGAGGTGAAGCACTGGCAGCCTTACACTGACATGTTAGGAGTCACTGTATGAAGTTTGGTGATGGGATTGCTAGAGTGCCAGAAGCCAGAACAGCTGCTCACAGGCCTGCCCCTCACTTATATGCTGCTTACTCCATCCATTTGTTGATCTGAGGATATCACCTTTTAAATAGATTTTGTCTATTTCCATTCATTTCACTGACTAGACTCTTATTTCAAAACGATTGTCTTTCTTTGTTGAGAATGCCATTTATGAATGAGTAATATTTTTGTATTTGTGCAGTTCAGGAACCCAAAGAATGTCATTCCTCCAGGTATGGCAGGCAGTGGCAATCTACCAAGCTCCAAAATTTGGAACTAAATAGTTAATGTGACACTGCTTGAAGATTGTTTAGCTGTGACTGATCTAGAGAAACCGAGACATTTGGGGCCAGGGTGAGGAGATTTATTTGATTCAATTATGTTTGGCCTAGAAAGAAATATATATAATTTATATGTAAGATTATCCTACCCTGGTGTTACTGATCATAACTTTAGATTAATTAATATTACACTATTTTCTCTTAGGTGAGCATTTTTAACTCTGCAGAATTTCTGTAATGGCACAGTTCTGTGGGAAGTTTCCAGCTATACCTCATCCCGAATTCAATTCAGAGGAGTTTGCATGGGCAAGGTTTATAGATCTTACCAAAGAAATGACCACAAATCATCTATTTCCAAGTCTGAAAGCCAGTGCTGAGGCATTTAGAGCTGCTGGTGCTGCTGTAGCTCATAAGTTGCAAACCATGGCATACAAACCATGCTTCTTGTAAGAGCTGGAATAGAGCATGCATGGTCCACTGAATACATTTTATAAATCCTGGACTTCAAATCTTTTTTGTCACTAGAAGACTGTAAAAGTTTCAGCAAAACCCTCTGTTTCTTTAACTGGTATGGACGTTATTATGCTTCTGGTGTACTTGAAGAAACCAGACCTCTTGCATTTTATTGCAAGGTACAGGATTCCAACCTTTAGAATAACAAAGGCATTAAGTGCAAGCTGTCCCTTTTTTGTTTCATGAAATTGAACAGTGCTCTTCCCATAATTGTTTTGATTCTTATGTGATTCATCCAACTATGATACAGGATACTGAATGGCAGATTAAGTTTGATACCCTACTAAATAATGTAGTTATATGAGGTGGAAATGATTTGAAATTCAAATCCTGGGCTTAGTCTGGATTGTGATCTATGGCTGGTTTTGGGGTTATTGTGGGTCTTTGAGTTTTTATTTTGAGTTTTTTTGTTTGTTTTTAAATTCTGTCCAAGGTATGCATTTCAATGCATATAACCTTTATAAAAGTACTCAAGTCTAAATGCATATAGAGAAGAATAAACCAGGATTTATAGAACTATTACTTATTAATGATGCTGATCACTCAGAGTCCAAATTTCCTTTGCCAGTTCACTTTTGCTGTAGCTTCTGTGAAATAGGAAAACATAAGAATGTTCCTATTAATTATTTTTCTTACAAAGTAGATATGGGATCTGACAGTTTACCCTTATTTACAGATGGTCAGCAGGTTCTTGATTCTGTTTCCATTTGGATTCACAAAGAATCTTTTATTCAACAAAAGAGAGCCCTTGCTTACCTCAACTCCCATGGGAGACCCTGGGTGGAAGAGACTGCTATGGATTTGTATTCTCTCATGTTGTTTGAAGGAGAGGTGAATTTGGATTCTCTTGAAGAAATCCTGGCTGTTACAGGAGGGGTATCAGGAAATATTGTCTCATATGAACCTCTTCCGGCTGCGGAGTGACAAGGGAGGCCTAGGTTTTGGCCCCTGTGAATCTCTTGGGTGATCTGTAATCCCTTTTGTAGTGGCAAAAATGCCCTTCCTCAGTAGTATGTTTGGGCAGAAGTTCAGCAATGTGGCTCTGACAGACTTCCTTCTAATTAGCAACCCTGTGAAAAGAGAGGATGGGATAGGAGGGAATATAATTTAGCTACCAAAATATGTCGAGTTATATTTAAGAAATTCAAAATTCACTTCGCAGGATTTAAGCTTCCCTCCCTCCCCCCACCAACCCTGAAGAAGTGATTAACCGAGGGTGCCTCTCAGCATGGTGACTGCTTCCTGCTATTGTCTCCTGCAGAAACAACTCTTTGCTGCTTACTGGTTTAACTGTATCATGTCCTTGAACATGTTTTCTTCTAACCACCCTTCAGGATTTGAGGACTGTTCCACAGAAAAATGTGACAGTAGTACTCTTTTCCTGACCAATTTTTGTTCTTTCCATATGTCAAACATTTGGGTTTTCTTTTTTCCCTAGTGCTACTGCAGCAAAAATGCCTACCTTTTGTTTATGTCTTCCTACATAAGCATCATGACATCAGCAGTGGTATCGCCAGGGAAAAAATATGCATAGCTGTAGCTAAACCAGCTGTTTGTTAGCAGTCCTTCTAGTCTGCTTTCATTTCTTCTCATTAATGTACATACAGTAGTGTTTCCTGCCTAAGAGACATGGAAGACACAAAATATCTGCTCATTCTGTGTCTTTGGGTAGATAAAAATGGTGGCACTTCAAAGTACACTCATTCTTGATAATGGCATCTTTAAAAACTGAAATTAATGGGACAGCGTAGAAGATATTCATTACTGGATTTAGTTGTGGGTAATTCTGAATCCTTTACTAACCATTTTGTATAATTCAGTGTAATCATAGAGACTGCATATCAAGTGTTACAAAACCTTAATAACACAAACCGAGCAAGATGCCAAGAACAATAAAGAAATTAGTTTTGTCATTGATTTGCATGATGACATGGTAAGGCGAATGAATCTGTTAGTCATGCTTGTCCCTTCTTCCATGCAAATCAGCAGCAAAACTTCAACTGACTTTGATAGGACGAGAATAATGCCAACCATGACCTACAAGCTGTCATTTATTCTGATGAGAGATCTTAAATAGAATAAAGAGGTATTTCATTTGTGGAATGTTAATGAGAAAACAGTTTCTTTTGGTATCTCATGTTATCACAATGCTCTAAATTATTCTAGGGGTAATAGACTGTTTTGTAGAATAGCTGCATCTTTGCAATGTTAATATTAAGGATAATTGGGTGTTCAGTACAAGTTTTCACGGTGGAGAGATGTTAATTTATCATCACTAGCTGTTTGTAGAAAGTAGCCTTAAATTAGAATATTCAGGGAATCCACTCTGCAATAGGAATCAAGCTATCTCCAAATATTCTAGCATGGGACCCTGGTACTGATAATGAATCAATGAAAACCAAAATTTGTATTTACCCTTTTCTGTAAGGGCTTTTAAAATTTGGATTTAGATATTCACTTTATCTAATATTAAATATTCAGTTAAATATTAAGTTTTTTAACCATTATAAAAGGTTATTTAAATTTATAATTTTTAATTTAAAATAAACAAGAAAATTCAAATCGACCAACCAAATGCATGCACGCACACACACATGAAAACAAACCCCAGAGCATCACCAACTACTACCAAGAAGAGATCAGACTTCATTGTATTACATAATTTGTCTTTTGGATTTGAGAGTAATCTGTGCTCAAATGGCCAATTCTTATTCACCTGAGTAGCCTCACTGAAGCCAGCAAAACTCATTTTACAACGAAAGATTACAGGATAATGCCCTTGACTGATGAGACAAATTTAAATTAAGGGGCTGGTTTTTAGGTACAGTTTTTCATTTGGAAGCTCGTCCTCCACATAAAGGATAAACACTGGTAGATTAAGTGTTGGCAAAATATTACCTCTCTGGAATATTAATTTCAGTGTGTACTGTGTGTACTGTGTGAAGAGCGATGCAGACAATGCATGGCTTGTGCCACTCCCCACAAGAAAAAATTACTTTTAACAAATCTCTTGAATTTCTTCTTGGATTTTTTACATTTTTACATTTTTTTACAGTGGGAATGATAATAATAATAAAAAAAAAGAATAAATTGAAGGGATTTCCATGAAACTGCTTCTTAATGAATTAAAGAAGCCTTAGAATTTGTTATTCCTTCCTCATAGTAGACCTCAGCTGATAAAAATATCCATAGCCGGTGAAATCAATGGCATGCTTTGCTTTCTCAGACAAAACTCCCATGTGATCTCACAGGCAGCCTCAGTGAGCCCAAAGCTGCACAGCAAGCAGTAGGTAATGAGTCTTTGTGCAGAGTGAAGCTCTTGTGGCTGAACAATAAAGCATATGGTACTAGCAATAAAACACAGTGCTGGGAAATTTAAGAAGATTCTGCTGGAAGTGGGAAGACAGTGAATATGTCAAACGTTATAAAATGACGATCAATCTGGATTGGGTCCTAATTAATAAAAGTGCATGGATTGGAAAAACAACTTGAACAGGTCAGTTGTTTTATAGATTCTTCTCACACTTCAGTGTTTTAAATGTAAATGGGTTTTTTGCTATTTCTTTTTTGTAATAATGCCAGGTGTTTTCATTTTGTAAGGTGGGATTGGAAGGATGCACATTAGTGTGATACCAAGCTAAATAAATCATTTAAGTTCTGTGATCAGATTAATTGTAAAAATGATTTTACCATTATTCCTATGCAATTCAAACTTCAATTGTGCAAGAAAAATGGGATAGCAAGTAAAATTAAATTTATACTAGATGGATCATTTACCAGTATCATAAAATATTTAGTAACAACAATCTATTACTCTGCTATGTATTCGAGACTAATTCCTTTCTCAGTAAGAGATCTGTAGTGTTTGTGTTAGGTTACAAATAATGTAACATTAGTGCATATCTAACAGTGCCCTTACGTGGGTTTTTTTTCTCCACAATCTTCTTGGAAATTTTTGGAAGTAGTGTTTTGTGTTATTTTTAATGCAATCGCATATACATGGGAGTGATACATTATAACCCTCTGCATGCGTTTCACTCTAATATTAATGCAAAGTATGTTATTATTTTTCGAGCAAGTAATTATTTCTCACAGTAGTTCTTAGTTAATTATATATAATTATTTTATTTTTTGAAAACTGCTCCCAAAGATTTCTGTGGCCTGTGTTTGTCTTTCAGAGAATAGACGTGCAAATTCTCGGTGGTTTCACATCATGTAGGAATTAACCATGTAAAAGTTTTAATCCTTAAATCTCTTTACAGAATTGGGTTTGGAGTTTCCTTCTTTTATTTCTGAGTGCTGAAGGTCGTAAATTAGATATGTTGATTTTTGGGGAGTATTTCAGTAGGAAGGAGATGGAGCCCTTGAAAAGGGATTGGGAAATAAAGAAACAAAACTCGAGATGTAGAGAACAGTATCTCATTTCATGTGTACTTATGATTTCAGTGGAGAAATATGCTTTCTAAACAGCACGTTTGTTCTGTGGCTGTAGCCGTGCCGGGGACGCAGGGCCCGGCGCTGTGCAGTCGGGGAAGGAGCGCTGCGCTCGCGGTCCGTGCGTACACGTTCGCTTTGTGCAGAGCCGGCGCTGCCCGCGCTCCCTGCCCTCTGCGATTTAAAAAAAGAGAAAAGGGGAAGGGAAGCCCGGGCTCCGGCTGCAGAGCCGGGGGCGGAGGGAGCGGGTCTCCCAGGAAACCGCCGCGGCGGGCGGACGGCGCTCGGCCAGTTCGGAACGGGGGCGCGGCGCGGGCGCTACCGCCCGGCTCCGGCGGGCCTGGGGCGAGGGGTCGGGGGTCTGCCCAGCATGCCCCGCGGCGGGGCGGANCGCTAGGGACGCGCAGTCCGCGCGCTTTGGCAGTCGGAAATGTGCTTTGGCTTTATGGGCATCATTTTCCAGTTGCAAATATTGCTGACACCTAAGCGAAGGTGCTTCGCAGTCCCTGCTTTAAAACGGTTCTCCTATAAAAGGTAATCTTATATTACAATCCTGATATAGCTTGGCATCTCAGAACTCAGGCCTGTTCATGTCTTAGACAGTAGATCAGAAAGGATAAGCAAAAGTACTTTTTCACTGTACTTACGTGCAGCTATTAATTTTTTAACAGAGAACGTTGTAATATCGCAGTAACACCTGCAGTATGTACCAGAAGATTGGATAACAGTGCACATGTCGCACTATGCTAATTTTAATGGAGAAAATATGGCAGTGTACAGTCATGATTTATCATATAATTGCTACGTTTCTCTAAAATGTGTACAGTGGATTTTAAATTTATGAGGCAGTTAGGTACTTACAGTAAGTGCATTCAGAGATAAAATTAACAGTGTGCAGTAAAATAACAGCAGAAGCATCCCTACTGTTACAATGGAATCACAACTTTGAAATACACCTGTCTTTTCTATTTATATACGAAGGAGATAAAAAACCTCTTTTCTTTACCCCATCTAAAATCTATTGAAAGTGTGGTTTGTGTAAACATTTTATGCTGCAATTTGAGTGCAGGCTGTTAAGTCTCTTTAAGAATCATAAATAGAACCAAATCTTTATGTATGTATCCAGCATTTTGGTGACAGATATTTGATTTTGATCTCTCATGTTACTGAGGTTTTATGTTAGGTATACTGTCTTAATTTACTTCTGGATCTGAGGAGCCCAAATCTGGTGTGCAATGTTTTTATTTGAGGATGCAGTGTTTACTGTAAATCTTATTTTTTTAATCTCCTTTGTTTATCAGAAAGAGGAATTTGTGTTTATTGTAAAACTTCGAGCTTTGGATAGATGCGGTAGTTGACTAAATGAAGTTTAAATTCAATGTAAATTAAAGACATGCAAGTCATAGTTTAGAGTACACTGTGGCAAGTGTTTGGAAACTAATTCCAAAGCTTGAATATTTTCCCTGAGACAGCAACAGATGATTGTCTCATCTAAAACTTTTACTTGCTCTTAAAATGTATTTCTAGTAACTGAACCTTGAAGTTCAACATTGTTTTCCTTTTGAAGAAGCAGGTGGCAAGTCAGACTGAAGCAAGGCAGCTGTAATATATTGCAGCGTTGGTCAAGATGTCTTAAAGATAAATTTACATGCAGTCTGTCAGTATCTCTTTTTGCCCTTGCTCTGAGCCAGATATTCCTATACTGAGTAAAACTGGATTATAGATGTGCCCTTTCCTCAGTAAAATATCCCCAAACATCATCATATCTTTAAAATGCTGACACCATTTGAAGTCATATCAATGAATTTTGATCACTGTTGCTTCATTGCTCTTTTTGTAAGCCTTTTTGACCCTGAAAAAGGGATTGAGTGTAGATAAGACAGATACGACTCATCTACAAATGTGCAGAATCCGGAAATACTTACCAGGTTAAAACAGCTCTGAGATAGGATGTCTTTAATCTCTCCATCTCTCCACAGATATGGATACAGTATTCTAATGAAACTTGTGGTAAATGGGAGATTTGAGTAATTTATACCAAAAAAAGAAAAACTAAACTGGAAAATTGTGGCCTTTTTCTTTCCTCATATTTGCATGTAATTCCCTTCTGCAGCTCTCCCTAGTCTAATTCCCCACCCTACAAAAGAGGTTTACATTTTTAGCACCTCTGCTTCAGTTTTACATGACTTCATATGATTTTTCCACAAAGAAATAGGGAAAATAGGAAAAGGAGTAAAAGCTTTTATTGCCATAACAATTTGATGGAAAATTCACTTAATATTTGTAATTGGACAACTTATATACTGTGAAGTTAAGGTTAAAAGGAAGAGGAGCTGCCTGAGTTTTTTAACGTTTTTCTATGCTTAAATGCAAAAATATAAGCAAGGATACTTCTTAAAAACTAGCGTCCAAATGCACTGGACAGTTTCCGTTCAGGCTTTCAGATGGAAAGATATGTGGCTTTTGTTTAGTATCTCATAAATAATTTCATGGAATATATGACTGAAGTCCAGATTGATTTTGGGGCTGGTCTGTATCCTGCTCTTTCATAAGCAGTAGGGATTTGCATATTTATTCAATTGTCTAATGTGAGGTAGGAAATGATGGCTGCAGAGTGTGGAGCCTGACACTCATCAGTCGTTCTGAGGGATAGGGCAGGAACTACAACGTCATTTACCAATTGTAGCTTCATCATCTCACGTAGTTGTTGGATTTTGATGAGGAAATGCAAGCAATGATATCATTATGTGGTGGAAGGCTGCAGAGTAAATAAACCTCTGTGGTATTTGTAGCTCTCATTAGCATGCTGCCCCTTCATTGCATTTATTTACTCAGTTCTGGTAAATCAGAACTTACTGTAAGTAAGTGATATTTTTCGTCTGTGCTGCTGGGGGGATAAAGGGTGCGAGCTCAGCCCGGGCTGAGCCGTGCTACGCTCCCTGGGCTGCTGCACTGCCCCTGCGGCCCTGGAGGGGCAGGGTGACCTGCCGGCCCCGGGCCCTGCCGAGATCCCTGCCCCAGGAAGAAGGCTTCCATTTCGAACACATCTCCCTGGACTGCCTGGCAGTGAGGTCATGGCTGTGAGGTTTGTGTGGCATGTCCTCCCTGAGGAGCACCTGCCTCATCCTTCTGCATGATGAAATAGGCTGATATGGTGATGGCTTCAGGAAGCGGTTGGGTTTTTTGAACAGAGATACAAATTTGATTATGAACTGCTCAGTGATTTAAAATCTGTTCTTTGTCACTATTGAACAAAGTCTCCTTTAAATGTATCATGAACATGTTAAAAAGGAAGCTGTATTGCGAATATTTTTAGTTGCACTCCCTAAGCAATCGTCATCTCTAGTAAATGTCATTTGTGTGGGGGTGATGGTGTAAACAGAAAATATTGAAAGACGCAAAATGTTAATTGTTTTTAGTGTGGACAGCAAATGGTAGCACTGCTTACTTCCAACATGAACTGTGACAGCTGAGCAGGCTATTCTCAAGCAAACATTTTTGTCTTTTAAATATTTTATTTTAGGTGCGGGGAGGGAAACCCCACGAATCAGGGGGGAATTGACTCACAGAGTTGCCATTGTTTTGCTCTCTTCTTTTACCAGAGTCTTTATTGAAGCATTCACTTTCAGAGTAGCCAGAGGCTTAACTTTGTAGCTTTCAATTAAGTTGCTCAGTTGTTTACTATTATGCCCTTCTTGCCCACTCTTCCTTCTAAACAAACATCTTTCAACAATAAAATGGAGAAGTGGAAATTGCACAGTATTAACCTTTTTAGCTCCTTTGGAAAAGACAGAGTAATCAGAGATTTAATAAGGCAAAATATATAAAATAATTTAGAAAAAAAAAACAACACACTTCGAATTGGAGGTGTAAGCCACATACCTTCACAGCAGTGCTGTGAAGTAGAGTGTAGGGCAGATAATTAATTTTGTCCCAGCAGACTCTCCTGGCTGAAGTGGTGCTGAATGGTCACAAGGTGTTTACAAGTCAGACAAGGAGATGGCAGCGGGCTCGCTGCCCAGCTTCTATTCATCACTGTCTCAGTGCCTTGGGAATTGGATGGGTATATACTTACTATTAGACTTGCAGCTCTTCTGTCAGCTTTGTAGTGAAGTTTTCAAGTTTGAATTATAAAGTGAACTGAGAAGAATTCTTAGACATTTTATTAGTATATAAGTCACTACAGGCATGAACTCCTAATTTTCTTGAGAGTCAACATTCATTTTTAACACAACTGGGAATGTAATTTTAGGTCAGTCCTGTTGTAGTCTGTCATGTTGTGTTAGCAGCATAGGCCCTTCCTTTGGGTGCCTTTGTGTTGATTATACACAGGTACACATGTACGCGTGAGTAACAACCTATGGGTAATTTTTGCTGGCCACAAATACAAAGTTACTGTTGGAAATTTTGCCTGTAATTGAATATGTTTTTTTAAAATCCTTTTTGAGATTTTCAGTTATTGAAATTACAGAGAAGACTACTGGCTTATAGACAGATGTTTTAGTTTATTGATTACGCATATTTTGTCTGCCTTCATAAAAAAAATCTCATTCTATGATATGATCACTAAATCTGGGACTTTGAAATCTTAGTGTCGCTGATCTTTTTGACTCATTTCTTAAGGAAAGTAGGTTTACGCAATTATGCTTTCTCTGTGCCTATCATATTCAATATGTCTATCATATTTTGCTAATTAGTTTTTTAACCTGTTAGCTCATATCAGCTGAGCTTGAAGCAGAAGCAGTCAGTCTTCAAGTATTCTGCAAATGGGTGGTGAGATGGGAAAGAGAGATTGCTAGTTCACACCAGTAAAAAACAATTTGCACTGTGACTGAGTCCCTGATTATCAAAGTAACCTCATAGAGGAAAGCTTAAGCACCACAACCTTGGGTAAGAGCATTAGTGAAGCAGCCCTCATATTGTGCCTTGGGTAGTCTATCCAGAAGGGGCAAAACCATAAATAATGAAGTTCTATTGGTTTATCAGATTTTTTCTTCTTTTTTTTTCTTTTTTTTTTTTTTTTTGTAACTTCGAACTTAAATTCTACTCATTTTTAGCTGAGTAGCTTATTTTTACCTTGTGCTCTTCTTAGAAGAGAAGGTGAATTGTCAATTCCTTATATGTATGTCAGTGGCAGAAGAAACCTTCATTGTTGTATGATCTCAGTGTTTCCTGCATTCAGTAATTTGTTGTGTATATTACAGAGGGGTTTTTTTGATGGATTTTCCTCACAGTGTTTAATTGTAAAATAATAGTATTTCTAAAAATCTCCAGTTTTTTAAAAAACTTAATTTATTGTTTTTCAGAGTTGAATAGATACACCATGTATGGTGCAAAGTCAAAAAGCAAATCCTGGAAACAAATAGCAATTTTTCATCTTTTATTTTTGTATAATGTTTTGTGGGCCTAAATGCCTAGTTAGGACTGTCTTGGGTGTGCATGAAAAATACAGATTGGAGCATTATATTTTGGCTGTGCATTGTCCTTGATCTAGATAGAAAGCTTGAATTATTATAGCCATAAAGCTACTTTTGAAGATAGTAATTTCAAAACATCACAGCCCTCCAGTAGATATTAATAATTTATATTTTCCAGTATGAATAGTTTTATTGACTTAATTCACTAGGGAGAAAGATGCACTTAAACATATTTTTACAAATTTTGGCTTTACTTGAGACCAAGTCTTGAATGAAGTAATGATGTTACTGTCGTGCCATGGAGCTACGTTCATTCCATTGGTGGCAATTGAATGTTGGCTCCTACTGACCAAAATTATTTTTGTTTTTAGAGGCCTGTTTTATTCTTCCTCGGATATTTCTGCTGATGAAAATAATTAGTTTTCTGGTATTTTCTTAGCTGTTCAGTTTCTACCATTTTCTTTCAGCTTTACACTACAAAATAGTAACAGAGTTTCGGGCTACCAGAGAAGCCAGTCTGCAACTTTACATGGCTACTGGTAGCTGTGCCAGATATTTACTTGGTGTCTTAAAATGTGCACAGCACTGTGATTTTATTAGATAATTGGGTTAATTATGTTCTTTCTAATGTCAACATTTATTAAAAAGATAAAAACAAGCTGTTTTGGGAGATTTTTATGCTTTTGGTGTTTATAAAAAAAAAAAAAAAGGAGGAGGAAAAAAAGGGGAAAAAAACTCAAAAGCCCATCAGCCAAAAATATTTTGTTTGGTTGCTTATAAGTCATTGGATGCAAAGAACCAAGATCATATCATAGATTTTAAATGTCTTGTTACTGAAGTTGAAAGAACATAATCTGACTGTTGAAGTATCAGGGCTCCACAGTTTTTCATGTGTTCCCTCACTGAACCTGGAGACTCCTGGAGCACCCAGATCTGTCAGTGCTTGAATAGGAATAGCAGAAGGTATTCCTGTAGCTGTGCCATGTTTTGGGTGAATGTGACAAGGCAAAGGCATGAGGTTTGACAAAATCATCTGCCAAGCTGGATTTTGAAGGCTGAGCTGAGGAAAGTTGAAACAGTGTCTATTAGGGAACTTGCTGAGCTTGTCTGTTGTATAATGCTGCAGCAGTACTGAAACGCAAATGGCTGCTGGCTGTGCACAGCCAGGTCTTTAATCAGGATTTGGTGCATAATAAGCTATGACCCTTTTTCATGCCACCTCTGTGGTGACTTCCTATTACCAGTATTTGTTAAAGCATAGTAAACATGTCAATTAAATGTATTAAATTTTACAGTGTATGACAAGAGAAATCTGTGTTGGAAGAGCAACAAAATTTGCAGTTAAGTGAGGAATAATTACTAAATAGCATAATTTTGCCATCGTATGACCCTCTCCTGTCTATTTATTTTGATCCAAATCAATGTGTATTTACACTTCCAAGATGCCTGTTGAATCTAAAGATGTATTTCATAGGGGTTGTGGAAATGGTCTGTGTTAGGGCAGTGTTCTGCTCCATAGATCAATTCTGCTCAAAAGCTGTATATATTAGTGCAGCTGATCTGCTTTTGCTGATTGTGCTGCTTGTTCAAAGTGAGCTGAGCTAATATAAAACCTTAGCTGTATGTTCAGATACATGGCACAGATGAACACCACTGAATGTTAACACTCAACTTTCAGGACACCTGTATTTTTTTGCATCTGCTTTGTATACCTTCTCCTTTATAACTGGCCTCCAGTGATCATGACAGAGCATGGCTTTGCTGTTTCATTTATATTTCTTTCAAATAGTGAAGGAAATTTGAATCTCAGTATTTTTGTCTGAGTCCCGCTTCTGTAGGAAAGGAATCTTTTCATAACCTTTTGCTTCAATTCCTTCTCATGTTTTCTTTTTTCTTTCTTCAGTTTTGCCTCTTTCATTGTGGTGTTAGTCTGTGTTACCATTTTCAAAAACCTACTAATTTAGGCAATTTTTCATGTTTTTAGGCACATCTTTGACATTTCTCAAAATGTCTCTACTAAGAATTTCAAGCCTTTTCAGTAATGTTCTTTGGAGTGAGAATGATTTTCAGCCACTGCAGTTGCAAAGTTTTTAACTATCACTGTTTTTTAATGCAGATAAAACAGTTTCTCTTTCTCCTTTTAAAATATTTTTGCCAAGTTTGCACGTGTGGAACCTACATATGTAACTTGAAATGAAGATGAGAAAAAATAGTGAGAGAATGAGAGCAAGCGTTTCATGTTCCGTCTCCAGAAGAACCCATTTAGAGGTCAGAATAGCCAGCATAATTAATTCCTGCCAGAGGCAGTATGAATTTATATCTTTACCCCTGACTTGACTTTTAGCCTATATTTGTTTAGCCATTTAAGTTGTTGTAGCCATTTCTTTCAGCCCTGCTGTTGGCAGTCTCGTTGTTGACACTTCCACTACACTTCTCTGCAGTTGAAGTCATAATGCCTGGAAGTATTTTTGAAAGAAAATGTGTAGGCTGCAACTGAATACTATGTAACTCTAATCCCAAGAGTTTATGTTTTCTCAATTAAAGCAAGCATTGTGTAATACAAGGTGTATTTCCTCACAGGGAAGTTCTGATGAGGTATTGAAGTTGTAATTTTGATGTTGTGTTAGCTGGGACATGCAAACATAATGTTTTAAAGATGTAATTAAGGCTGTTTAGACAAAAAATTTGATTTTAAGATGTCCAGAAGATAAATTAAAGGAATTCAACTGCCTTTTTTTGAAAGGGGGGGGGAGGGGGAATTTATGTTCCAAAAAAGAATTTTGAAAAGTAATAAGCCAAATTGTTATGCCCCCAGAGATCCTAGTATTTAATATATCTTCATTATGTGTCAAACATTGCCTTTTGGAGTGTTTCATAATTTATCAGAGTCCCATTGTATTTGAAGACAAGGCAGAATTCCAGCGCCAGCAAAGCTAGTTTAGTGATGCAGAGATGCAAAGTGTAGGGAGGAGTGTGTATTTTCTAGCAGTGTCGAGATGGCTGTAAAATTCCATCCTTCCAATGGCTCTTTGAGCAGGAATGGTTTTTCTCTTGTACTGAGGTTTGGCTGTGGCCATTGAGGACTGCAAGTCTACTGCTTCTGAGTAAGGTTTCAGGATTAGTCCCTAAGTCACGTCCCGTTAATGAAGTAGGAAGCAAGGCAGTTGGAGGTTAGATGCCTCAGAAAGAAATGTTTTAATTCCCAGAGTCTGTGTAGTTACCCTTCAGCATGGGGACCATAGCTCACGCTGCTGGAACTCCCTGTGCTCCACAGTCACAGTCCACTACCTGCTCCTGAAGGAAGGTACCCAGACTTTCCCTTTCCAGAGCACAGCATAGGTCACTCTTCCTCTCAAAACATCTTTCTTGTAAAGATCTGCTGAATGGGTCTCTTGTTAATTTACACAGCTGAACAGTTAAGAAATCCACCCAGGTGCTGAAGAGCTGAGTATGTTGTTCAGTACCTGCTTCCTCTAAGCTATAGCTTAGTGGAGAGTATTGTAGTCCTTTGTTTAGGTGGCGACCCTTTTGCTGTATAGAAAATAATGCCAAAGTCCAAAGAAGGTGGGCACAGATAGCAGCCAAGTGCTCTACTGTATTTACCAGCCTTTGGGTACATAAACAATCGTTCATGGGATTGAGCCTGGCCCACCCTTTCAGTCTCTTTTCTTTCTCAACATGCTTTGCACTCATAACAGATTTTCCTTTTGTTCTTGGACACCTTACTTGGAAGAACAAGGGGACCTCAACAGGAGCTTATTCAGACATCTCAAATCTGTGTAACTTTGGATATGTGCAGAAGTGGCTTTATGCCAGGGGAACTTGAAAGTGAGACTCTGGAAAAGCCACATGCCTTTGAAGAAGACAATTTGGTGACAGAGCCTTTTAGGAAAGCAGTTTTGGTCTGAGGGACAGCCAATGACAAGGACGTTGGAGTAATTTCAAAGTTTCTGGTTACTCCCATGAAAGCAGTTGTTGCTCAGTCAGCAGGCAGTAATCAGCCATTTGTACGTCCCTGTGTCTTTGCAGGGGAGAGACTGAGCAGGCAGAGCTGTGAGGTGCCAAAGTGTATCTGTTAAGATGGCACATCACTCCCTCTGTTCTTGTTTTGTAGCCCTAGGAAATACGGCACCGGTTCCCAGAGCAGGCACATGTTGGCTGTACTAGGGACCAGTGCTCCCTCTACATTATTCTCATGAGCTACACCTTCTACAGATGGGAATCTGCATCTTGTTCTGGGGATTATTAACTCAGAATTAGGAAGAATCTGAATAGTAAACAAGTGCTCAAGTGTTTTCAGACTTGCACAGTTTCTTGCTCATTTTCTCTTCCTTGTTCTTGCTGATGAACGCTTTAGTTGTCACATTAAAAGTAGAGTAGTGTCAACAAGAGGCTGTGTGGCTTTGGGGAGCTCCCCAGAGGCAGGCTGTTAAGGATTGCACAGCTGTGAGGTTGAGAGTGTAGGCAGGAATATGCCAGGTGCTTTCCAGCAATTGCAGCCATTGGACATATGCCCCAGCATTGGGATGAGGAATTTAACGTGCAATTCCATTTGTATCTTCATTGCTGTTCCCTCCCTCCACACCCCCCGAGTACAAAGGCGTTTCCTCATTCGGTACAGGATCAGCAAATGCACTCTGCCTCCCGTGTAATGTAATCACTGCTGAAATGGAAATACCACTGTAATACAGCAACATGATATCAGTGACTTCTCTTCAGTTGTCTCCACTTTGTGGGGGGTGCCTGTGTAGTTTTGTCTAGTACAGCATGCTGCTGGACACTGCTGCCTTTCTACTGCTTACTGCCCAAATTATAATATTGTACAGATTGAAACTGCAGTGATTTTGAAGGGAGTGTGGCTATAGTTTCAGAAGATGTGTTTTGTTGTGTTTTTTTTTTTTCTCACAGAAAACTAATAAGAAACTTGTTGCCTCAGGAGACCAAGTCGAGTGAATTTCTAAGAGGTTGGGCACTGTCATAAAGCAACATTTCAGTCTCTTGCTTTGGGGAAATTGGCTGCAAGGATGAGGAAACAGAGCTGTGTATCTGCAGTAGTTTTGGCTGGATTTTTCATCCCATTGCTTTCCATTAAAGTATTAAATAGTGACTACTGCTGGAGACAGGATATTAAACTTGGTACAAACACGTGTGCTTTTTAGAGCTTTTGATTCTCAAGAAGTGAATGGACTCCCTTATTATAAAACTTCTGTTCTAATCCTTGTAATTTAATATTATAAAAATGTTGTATAATGAATATGCAGTTTCTAGTTTTGAATGACTGTCAAAGGCAAGTTTAAACCTGCTCGTAAGTCCCTCCTGCTGTGCTTAGGAGCTGGCAGGCAAGGTAAAATGCTTTTTCAGCAAAGCAAAGCAAGTAATTAGAACTAAATTTCTGTTGCACTGGGAAGAAACCGCTGTGTTCTTGCCACCTCAACTCGTGAATTTCATATAGACAGGCTTCAGTGTTTGTGGAATTATGGTTATGAATAAGTCTTAGAGATTCTGTGAGCTGGTGAGTCTTACTTTTTCTTTTTTTTTTTTTTCTTTATTACTTTTTCTCCTTTTTTTTTGATAGTTCTCATTCTTATATACCCACTTGTATCTTGTGGGTATATGACTTCATACCATGCTGAAAGGTTGCATTTCTCTTCACACTGTCACTTTGTTTTTTCCAGGAAAGAAACTGGTGTTGGGGCTTGAAGGTAGCTATAGAATACATAGGACACATTGAAACTACTTTTCATGAGGCCAAGTGTGAGCAAAGATAGCAGAGAATCTGCTGAAGTGCTGTCTTTACAGGGTCAGAACATAGCAGCTACCTCCCTGAGACTGTCTCTGTACTAATTGTAAAGATAAGAAAGACACGGGCCAGGGATAGCATTCTCTGGCTTCTGCTGCCAAGTGGCAGGATACAACACTTGTCCACAATGGCTAAGCTGTCAGGCCTCTGCCAAAACCCAGGTGCCCTCATCCAGCCTGCCTGCTGGGAATGGTTCTGGCACCTGCTTCATCCTGCATTATCCAGGAGAGTGTGAAGTGGCCTGAGCCAAAACCCTGAAATGTGCTAATTGTTAAACATTTTTGCCAGTACTGGAATCTCTGCCTTAACCTTGTCTTCTCTAGTAGCCATTCAGCCCAGTTTATGCAAGCTTCCTCACCAGTATGTTGGGGTTTAAAACACAGAGCCATAGAAATTTTGGTTGGGAGTTCTGGAGGGTATCTAGTTCAGCTTTCTGGAAGGAGCAAAATGTGGCTGGTCCAGAATTAAGGAATAATAAAGGTAGCTGTCAAGATTTTAATAGTTCTGTTTCATGAGCAATGTAAATTAATTTTTTATTTTTCTTGCTTTCAGTGGGATTTGGCAGAACCCTTTGTCATGTCTGTAGTGCTGGGCTGTGTGTCCCTGACAAGTGTCATGCAATCCCAGACAAACGTTTTGCCTGGATAAGTGTTAGGAACATTAGTTTTTGCAGTGCTGCAGGAAGGATGCTGGCAGCTGTGCATCCTCTGGGCAGGCTCCAACTGTTCTTGATCTCTCCTCAGTTAGTTTATTACATGCAGTATTTCCACCTCTGCTGTGTCAGAGTTGGTTTACGGGAGGGGTACTCCCCAGTTTAGACCTCCCACAGAAACTCTCCAAACCAGACTGCCGCTCACTCCATACCGCAATCTCTCTCCCCCCTGCACTGAGCTGGAGTGGAGAATTGGAGGCACAAAAGGTGAAGATCATGGTTTTAGATAAGAAGAATTTAGTGGAAATGGCAATGAGATAAGAAAAGGAACAGTAAGGGCAACAATATTCTTGACAGAGAGTACAAGGAAAGAAATATTATTGCTTACTGTGGAAACCCACAGCAGACAACACCACTTCCTCTGGCTTGGAATTGGAGCCATAAGGAACTTCTACTCCCCAGAGAAGACTCCCTTCCCTCTGCCCCCAGTAATGATGTGTCGTGGCCATGCCCCCTCCAGGCTACTCCAAAAATTAACCCTGTCCTGGCTGGAATCAGGACATGCTGCTAAATTTCTGCTTGAATACTTAATTTTATAATAATAGTCTATTCAATCTCACAAATATATTAGGCATTTCATTTCTTAATCTTAGTATCACACAATAACTTAGGTTGGAAAATACCTCAAAGATCATTGAGTCTAACCATTAACCTGACCTGACAAGTCCACCACTAAACCATGTACCCAAGTGCCACATCTACATATATTTTAAATACCTCCTGGAATGGTGACTCTGGGGTGACTTCCCTGGCCAGCCCATTCCCATGCTTGATCACCCTTTAGCTGAAGAAATCTTTCCCATATCCAATCTAAACCTCTCCTGGCATAGGTTGAGGCCATTTACTCTTGTCCTGTCACTTATTACCTGGGAGAAGAGGCCAGCCCCCATCTGGCTAAAAAGTCTTTTCGGGGAGTTTTAGAGCTTGATGAGGTCCTCCCTGGGTCTCCTTTTCTCCAGACCGAACACTCTGAGCTCTCTCAGCTGCTCCTCATATGAGTCACTTTCTAGACCTTCACCAGCTTCATTGCCCTTCTTTGGCATCATGCCCAATTTACTGTCATCTGTAAACTGACTGAGGGGACAGAGACTTGATCCCATTGTCCAGACCAGATAAAGATATTTAAACAGCTCAGCTGAGCCCTGGGAAACACCACTAGTGACCAGCCACCAGCTGGATTTAATTCAATTACCCATCACTCTCTGAGCCATCCAGCCAGCCAGTTTTTACACCCATCCAAGATGTAANCTTTGGCATCATGCCCAATTTACTGTCATCTGTAAACTGACTGAGGGGACAGAGACTTGATCCCATTGTCCAGACCAGATAAAGATATTTAAACAGCTCAGCTGAGCCCTGGGAAACACCACTAGTGACCAGCCACCAGCTGGATTTAATTCAATTACCCATCACTCTCTGAGCCATCCAGCCAGCCAGTTTTTACACCCATCCAAGATGTAAGCAATCAGTTTCTCCATGAGGATGCTGTGGGAAGCATTGTCAAAGGCTTTAGCAGAGTCCCAGTATACACCATCCACAGCCTTTGCCTCAGTCACCAGGCAAGGTGACCAGGGCAGGTCACCTTGTCACAGGAGGAGATCAGCTTAGTCAGGGGTGACCTGCCTTTCATAAACCCCTGATGGCTGGGAGAGGAGACTGTTTGGGTGGCAGTTGGTGACTTTAACTGGTGTGGGTAACTTTTGAAATCCAGGTGTTTATTGAGCACAAGTTCATATATAGTTTTGTGCCTTCACTGTATTTTATCTGTCTGTAATATTGGAATTATCAGATGGAATTCTTAAAGGGTGATACGAACACTGGTTACATCACATACATTTAGCATTGTGAACTGTAGTGTTCAGAATGATTTCTTCTTAATTTCATCCCTGACTGTGAACATTCCTTCTACCTGTGGTAGCCAAGGGAGGGACCAAGTCAGTAATTTTTTTCTTTCTTTGAAATTTCACAACATAACCTAGAAGAAGATAGGGATTCTGTTGACATCATGGGAAAAATACTCCCTGGAAGCAGTCTGTTACAGATTATTCTACTGAAATAATCATCTCCATACATGTCAAGTTAGAGTAGGATTTGGGATTTTTTTTTCCTTCTCTATGGCTTCACTCTCCTAATTAGTCATGTGTAATTTCATATTAAATCATTTTTCAAGACTAGAAGTGGCAATTTACTGCTATTTTGAAATAAAAATTACTTGGAATTTACGATTGCATATTCTGCAGATGGATGTTTCAGTGCCTCAGTGCTTCTGTTCCTGTTACAGGTACATGTGACAGCATTGCAGCAATGAGTGGAATTTTAAAGAGGAAGTTCGAAGAAGTTGATGGCTCCTCACCTTGTTCCTCTGTGAGGGAATCAGATGATGACATTTCTAGCAGTGAAAGTGCTGACAGTGGTGATAGTGTCAATCCATCCACTTCTAATCATTTTACCCGTAAGTATTAACTCTGTGTACCCAAAGAATTATTCCTGTTCCTCAAAATAAAATTAAATAAAATAAATGTTGTGGTTTAGATAAGCATGATGATTTTTAATAGAACAGATCATAAAAGCAGTCTCTCCATGATGTTCAGTTTGTGACTTGCTCAAAATAGCTTAGTAAAATACTCTTACGTTCTTTTGACTTCTTGGCTGTTTGACTGTTGTAAAATTCTGAATTCTCTTGGAAGCTCCTACCTATTTGCTATTTGAATTATGTAGCTGTTTGTAGTTAATGTTAGGAGTTGTGTTCAAAATATTTCAAACAGGAACTGTAGGGAAAGTGCTTTAGCTCAGTTTGTTTCTTTTCCTTAGCTAAATGTATTGCAGCTGTCAGCTCTCTGTAAGACAGTATTGGTGAGAGTTCTTCTATAAAATCAATATAAGCTTTCTTTTATTTGGAACTCATGAATGTTGTGTATGGTACACATTATTTCAATAGTTGCTGTTTTTCAGTTGCCAGAGGATATCTCTGTACTTCGTAGTGGTTTTGTGTACAAACAAGAATTTGGTCTTAAGTTAGCAAAGCTACATTTGCAGCATATATTTCTGGGAATGATAAATTTACAGTTTGTTTGCAGTTTATGATACTAGTTTTAGGTGGTTATAATATTTATTAATAATGAACTGTATCTTCTAAAAAGCAGGAGTTTGTCTCCTACAACTCTGTTGCATTTAAATCTCCTCTGTGGAATTACGCCTTAAAACTATGAGCCAAGGAGTAGGTGAGGCTCCTCATTGCTGCCTGTACAGAATGCGGTCTGTGTAACTTCAGTGGTTTGGATGGGCCTAGAAATCATGTTTGTAGTATGTGCTATGAAAGTTCTTACAGCTGACTTATCTACTAGATGCTGCTGTTCAGTTTGAGCAGCCGTTTGGGTGTGAGGGTCTGAATACTCTTTGCTCTGGTAGGGAGCATTCCTGTGCACAGGAGGGACAGGCACAACTTATGAAATAAGTTTACATGGAACACTCTTGAAGGGCTGTATGATACTTGAGATGCAGCACTAGTCAGGGACCTATTTTATCGAAATGCCACAAAGGACTAAGTGACCCAGTAAGCCTCTTTGGTAGTATTTAGAAACATCTTGGTGACAATATGATGTGCATGCTGCTACTTCAGCATTTGAATCTGTTGAAGAATTAGTTGACTAATCATCTGTCTAGGGTTGAAGACAG
>VXBU01001772.1:0-12572 GCA_013400315.1 Bombycilla garrulus
CACCCCAACCCCCCACAACACTCCAGCCTGGAGGGGTGGGAGAGAGAACAGGATAGGATAGCTTTCTGTAGTAGCAAAGAAAAGATTCAACACTACAGAATTCTGTTCTAATGGTTAATGGAAATGGCTTCTGAATGAAGAGAGAATAAATAAAATGTCAGAAATCAAAATTTCTGCTTTATATGCCTTATTCTGAGCTAGAAGGTACAAAAACAAAGAGGAAACACTTATAAAGAAGTGGGAACAGTGCCCATATTTCAGAAGAATAAACAGAAATATGAGGCAGGTCGTCTGAAGTAAGCAAATAGCAGTAAGGGTGCTGGGGAGCTCCCCCTTAGATCTGACTCTGCCAGCCCTGAAATAAAGGCAGAGTAAGTACTTTGAATGTGAGAACAGAACAGCTGTGATAAGAGTTCACAAAAGATGAGGTCTATCAGGTCACAAAAAAAACCCAGGAGTAACCTCACTAGAAGACAGACTAGATCAAAGCAGAGGAAATAGGTCCCAAGCAAAAGTGATCAGCATGTTATTTCTGAGATCATTACTGAATTGCGGAACTCCTCAGGAGAGACAGCATCTATAGCTTGGTATCTGCAATAGCTTTTTATGTAAAAAAACAAAGCTTCTGTCCACTGGATTATACCGGAAACTTTCCAAAGATAAATATCATCCCACGACTGGAATGGCTCAAGGTCACTTTCCTCAGTACCTGGAGGGGCACATATTTCACCTAAGATGATTCAAAACTATTGACACACTGCAAAGCCAAGACATATCCTAGGTGTGTATGAAGTCTGTACAAATTTACAAGGACCAGTGAAACAGAAAGAAGGTATTGTATTGTCACTTTGGCATGAATTTTACTTGTGTACAATATCAAAGTGTCACAGGGGCTTCAGAAACTCTACAGAGGGGTGTGATTCTGTGACATCAAGATGGCACTGGACTGCTGTACATATGACATTCAGGTAAGGAAAAAATCCTCATCTATAATAATACTAGTACAGCTTAACGTACAGCTAAGCTGTATTAGAATTATGTGAAAAAATGCACATCATCCAGAAAAGTCAGCTACTATTCCTAGCACCTATGACTGATATATGAAGGAAATGGCACATCCAAAAAGGGTCAAACCTGAAATATCATAACTGAAAGTGTATTCAGGTGCATTCCCCCATGCAATACACTGACAGAGGAATATCATGTCTAACTTGATCTCAGACAATTCCTTGAAGGAAGACCTAGAAATACCTGATCATGTACTGCAAGCTGTATTTGATGTAATTTTCAAGCCCACTGATGCTGCTGCAGGCATGAACAGTTTTGGTGTCGGTGGATGCTATGCAAGTTATGCAGACGTGAGTGGAAACCTGCAGTGAATTGCTCAACTGGTTATCAGACACCAAAGCTTAGGCAAACAATATTTAACAATCAACATCTTCACAGACTCAACAGGTCACAAGCACCTTGCAGCCTGAACTGACAGGAGCTATACTTCTCTCATAGTATTTTCTTCTAATCTACAAGCAAATGAGCTGTCAGAGAAGGCAATGCATGCCAATATTAAAAGAAAAAAAAAAATCAACAATTCAGAAACCCCATCTTGTTTACCAGAACAATTCCTCTATACCAGACAGCATTACAAAGCCAGATCAGTATCTGCATGTTGAAATTATCAGGCTGTACACAGTCTTAGGAGTAAGTCTCATCCTGAATTGGTAGCTCTCTTTAAAGCATGTGGGGACTAAATCTACAAAGATTTAGTCAAGGTAACTTTTAACTATCAGACAGCAGAGTATGATCGACCCAGACTTAAACAAAGTATGATGAAAAACTGGATCATTATAAAGTACAGGCAGCAGCGATTAAGATCAGCCTCTAGGGAACATGCCTAGGTGAAACATTGAGACTGCAGTGTGAGAGATGAGGAGGAATTTTCTAAAAAAATACTTTCTCTAAAACCCGCCCCCTTCAATTATCATCTTGAAATTGCTATGTAAAAACTCAGAGTAGCCAAGAGCCTTAATGGTCTTAGTTTTTACATAGGAATTTCAAGATGATAATTCAACTTCCTGTTCTTAGCAACAACAGCATCATTGAATAGTAAGTACTAACAGGAAGGAAGGTCTGGAGTTCATCTGGTCCCTCACCTTGCCCTGCTGAGAGCTCTGAGAACACAAGCAATCCTCTTCTTGGAACCTACCAATTATCTTTTTTAATGGTGTTTGA
Source organism: Bombycilla garrulus (assembly GCA_013400315.1). Lineage (NCBI taxonomy): Eukaryota > Metazoa > Chordata > Aves > Passeriformes > Bombycillidae > Bombycilla > Bombycilla garrulus. The sequence continues at coordinate 2,230 of VXBU01001772.1, forward strand.
ATTTCTGTCAATAATTAAGTATAAGGGTCCCAGGTACTGGAATTTTAGAGACATGGCTGGACTCAGTAATTTGCAGGTGGATAAGACAATTGCTTTTCCATGCCAGAAGATATTAGTCTCAACCCTGTTTGTTTCTGTTTGGAAGAGCATTTCACTGAAAAATGCAGAAAACTCTGTAGGATTAAAATCTCTGGTGTCTTTCAAGAAGTACAGGGTCTAATAGGAACAGAATGAATCTTCATCTGGTTCTAAACACAACTGAACATAATTCATTAACAGCATTATGACTTTAGTGCAGGGAAGATTCTGAGAAGGCTTTCAGAGACTATAATGAGACACCTTCAGAATTTCATAGATAAAAGAGAAAAAAAGTGGTGAAAATCCTTCTGTGTGCCACATAATTAAATCTCAATGATGGGTGAAACTGGTGACTCATGGGCACCTTAACAGTATTTTAAACAAGCAGATCCTAATAAAGACTGTACACTGTCTTCACAAGTCTCAGCAAGTGACCAGGTGAAGAAAGTGGCTTTATTGCTATGGCAGAAGGCCCTCCCTAGCCAAGGAGCAGGCTCTGTTTGATGCAGATGTTGTACAGGTGAACATAAATGCCAGTCTCAAGGCTCTGTATCCTCATCCTTGCAACAGAGTTCTGCAACCCACAGATACCGATACCTTATCTGACCAAGACCCTTCTTCTGCAGCAGAACTCTTAGGGTTTTTCCTGTCTTGCCTACAAGGCCACAGACTGTGCCCATTTCTACAGCCTCTGTCCAGGTTCAGGTTCTGCTGAATGAGACGTCTGTTGAGAGGTGAATGCTGACTCAAGGAAACTTGAAGAATGGTGTTCAGACAACCTTTCCAGGAGCTATCTTACTTAAGAGATAGGGTACTAATAACATGTGTCCAAAATCATCATTGCATTTTTTATGAGTCAGTTCTCATCTTTGTGACGTGGAACAGCATTCAGGTTAAAACTGTTTAAAGCTAAAAATATTTATATGCTATGAGAGGAACTGGATCTCTAGTGGTGGTTTTTAAAGGTAACAGATATTGCAACAGCCCCAAAGCAAAGACTCATGACAACTGGAAAAAATCAGAGCAGACTTAACTACACCCACAATTTGCAATAAAATCCCATTGTGGATATCAGACATCTGCCAGCGTTGTCAAAAAGTAGGACATACTATGGCTAAACTACTCAGGAAATTCCAAAGCACAGTCTTGGTAACTTCTCAGTTGTTCCACTAGTTGCCAATCAAAAAAGCCTAGGGATCTGAGAGGATACCCAGATATGAAACTGCAATTTCTATTGCTTTAAGCCTGAAAGTGATACATGTTTTTCTAGCATCTTGTAGTATCTGGATTCTCACTGGTGATCTTCCTGGCAGAGCCTTTTGTGATACATGCTTTATTGCTGCAATATTGCTGAAGTGAACTTTCAGCTATATTAATGTGATGATGGCAGAACCTCTTCTCCTGATGAATTTCTGAATCTTTTTATTACAGAATCTCTTGACCAGTCTGATTATTTTTCATATCTAGTACAAAACCTGTTTATAGAATCAGTAAATGCAAAAAAAAAAGTTCTTTCTTGCTTATTTTTCTGATCATATCACAGAATGGGTAATGTTACAGTGGATCCTGTGGTCCAGCAGGGTCATCCCAGAGCACATGGCACAGGATTGTGTCCAGACAGTTCTCCCTTGCAGTGAGAGAGACTCCACAGCCTCTCTGGGATACCCATTCCAGTGCACACTCACCTGCACAGTAAAGAAGTTTTTCCTCATGCTCATGTACATGAACTTCCTGTACATCAATATCTGCCCATTGTCTCTTGTCCTGTTGCTCAGCACCACTGGGAAGAGCCTGGATGAATCCTCTTGGTATTTTTCCTTCAGGTACTTGGACACATTGATGAAGACCCCTCTCAGTTCTATCTCCTCAAGGCTGAACAGCCCCAGCTCCCCCTGCCTTTCCTCATAAGAGAGATGCTCCAGACCCCTTATCATCTCTGTAGCCTCTGCAGGACCCACCCCAGGAGCTCCATGTCTCTCTTGTCCTGAAGAGCCTAGAACTGGACACAGCACTCCAGGTGAAGCCTCACCAGGGCTGAGTACAGGGGCAGGATCACCTCCCTCCACCTGCTGGCAGTGGTCTTCCTATTGTCCCCCAGGATCCCATTGGCCTTCTTGGCCACCAGGACACTCTGCTGGCTCATGGACAGCTTGTTGTGCACCAGGACCCCCAGGTCCTTCTCTACAGAGCTGCTCCCCAGCAGATCAGTCCCAGGCTGTGCTGGTGCCTGGGGTTGTTCCTCCCCAGGTGCAGCACTCTGCATTTGCTTTTGCTGAATTTCAGATGGTTCTTCTCTGCCCATCTCTTTAACCCGCAGAATTCCTTCTGAAGAGCTACATAGCACTCTGGGGTATTGGCCATTGCTCCCAGCTCTGTGTTCTGGGCATAGAACACACTGAGCTTGCTAAGGAGGCATCTGGCCCTTCATCCAAGTCATGGATCAACAAATTAAACAGTGCAGCATTGAACCTTGAGAGACACTACCACAAACAGGTCTCCAAATACCGTGCCACTATTTATGACCCTCTGGGATCTGCCATTCAGCCACTTCTCAATTCACTTCATTTTCCACTCATTATGTCCATTCTTCCTGAGTTTGCCTTTGAGGATGTTATGAGACACAGTATCAAAAGCGTTGCTGAAGTTGAGGTAGACACTATCCACTGTTATCCCCTCATCTATCCAGGAAGAACCTCTGCAGTTCTAACAAATACCAATTGTCAGAAATGTCCTGTTTCTGTGTCCTTACGTTTATCCTGAACAATAAGTTCAAATTATCTCAAAGAAAAATTAGCTAATGAAGACAAAATCCACTTATCTTTTAGGCCTAAAGTAACTCCATCCTACTGTGTTGGCCTCAGCATATATTTTTCTAGTATTTTCTCACCTTCTCTTTCTGATGGCTTATAAAGGTCACTGATTTCTCCCATGTTTTCATCTCCTGTGTGGTATAGAGACAGCTAGCACACCAACATATTACTTTTTTAATGTCTATGACCAGATGGAATCCAATATGGTAAGAAACGAGGGGCAAAGGCAGGAAATCCAATCAGCAACTTGTTGGAGGTTCAGGGAAAGGAATACTCCCACAAGGACCAAAGTAAGAGATGGCACAGGGCTTGAGTTTGTTGTAGTATTCCTAAAGAGAAAGGCTTGGTCAAAATGCTCTCAAAAAGTAGATTAAAAATGTTGAAATCTAGGCACCAAATATATCTATGTCCATCCTACAGGGAAAACAAATATGAAGTTCTAGAATACTACTACTAGGATATGCTCAACTCTAATACAAATACTAGATCTGTAGTATTCACAACTAGATAATCTTAGTCTTGCCTGGTGCCCTTTCTGTGGTACAGAGGGTAGGAGGAACTTCTGTTTTTTAGGCTCAAGGTTTCCCTGACTGTTCTCAGGAAACAGATTCACAGAAGACACAGAGATATAAAGCAATCAGGTGAGGAGGTGGCCATAATTTTACATATTTGTCTCCATTAATCTGGTGTCAGTAGTAAAGGTAATGCTAGACTGAGGCTTATTTCTGGTTTTGGAAAGAGAAACCAAAATTCTCCTTTCCTATTCATTGCAAATTTTGGCTAGAGTCTCTTCTTACCTTAGAGTATTATCTTCTTATGTTGAAACAGAGTTTAAAATCACAAAACAAATGGATAATAGCTAGAAACTGACTCAGCAGAGAAAGTCTGTGTGATCCCATTTCTCTCTTCCTGCTTTTCCCTGGTTTAGGTGGATGCAACAGAGTAAGGGTGTACAACAGCAGAATTCAAGGTGGAAGGGGGTTTGCAGCAGGAGATCATTTTTTTGGCCAAAAAAGAAAACGTTGTTGCATAAGTAAGAAAAAACAAGTGAGGAAGCACCCTGCACTTCCTAAGTGCAAGGAGGGGCTTATAGTTATAGGACACCTGGGGCTCCTGCTTTGTCAGATGATAGGGGCAAAAAGATGAGCAGTTACAGGTTTTATCAGAGATTGTGGGAGTCTAATCCAGTAAAACAGCAGTAGGAGGAGTTAGATAAAGCAGAGTACTCACAAGCTGATCAGACTAACATTTTGGGCCAAGCATGTTTTCTGTGACACTGCCACTTCATCACTAATCCTTCATCAGGCAGTTTCTCCTTCTTTGTTCCTTGCAGACTCTTCTCTGATGACCACACCTGGAGAAACCTTTGCTCCTCCATCCTTGCTTAGTTATTCACTGCTTGGTAGGTTATACAGAAACATTGATACATACACATTGGTTCCCAAGAGCAACAACTAGACAGCTAGCCACATACTGTGCTGACATGCACATGCAAATAATTATCCAGTCACATGGTTGAAGTAGATCATCCAATATAGTTTAACCATCTTCTTTAGACTTCAAAGACTGCACTGCTGGGAAGGGGATATTCCATGGTCTCTCAAACTAGTTATTCAAATGTTTTCATATGAATGCTACAAACCCAGCCACTATAATGAGGCAGATGTTTGAGGTTGATGCATCCCTATGCTGCTACAAAGAATCCACCTTCACTTCCCAGCATGAATTCTTAGCTCACAGTGACCTGTATTATGTATTATGAAGGTCATTTAGGAATATGTAGGAAAAAAACTCACTTTGTAGTTTTCTGCAAGCCCTGGATTATGATCAGACTATGAACATCAGATTTCTCCACTAATATACAGACCTTTAGACTGATGGGTCATAGGAGCCTCAGCTATTCTTGTTGCAATTACTGGCTTCCAAGAAAAAAAATTAAGAGTTCTTTTCTGCAACATCTCAGTAATGAAGAGCACAAGAAGACACATGATAAACACATTATTCATGTGGAGAATCATCTCTTTTGCAGTTCTGGGAAAAGAAATTATTCTAATTTTGATGCTGGAGTTTGTAGACAATCACTCCAACATAGTTCCTTTTATCATTGTAATAATATGTTTTTCTTTCCTACTGCTTATTTTCCTCCCTGGTAGATATGACACATTATGCTCTTGTGTTTCTTTAAGAGCTCTTTTTTGTCTTTCTCAGTGGTGGTTTCTAAAACCATTTTTATTTAGTCTTCACTTCATTGCTTAAGCATTTATGTTCTAACATTCCAATTATTTTAATTGAAAGCTTAGCCAATTCAATAAAGTCTGTTTGTTCCCTGTTTGAACTGATGATGTGGCAGGATTAGACTCTGATCCAGGCTGCTATGGGGTAGCTGGCTTATCTTGGCAGGAGGGCTGGAACTCATTGTTAAATCTCTGCAAGAAGGAACTGTTTTAAACCCATGCAGATTCCTTACAGCACTTTCTGCTCCAAACATCCTCCTTCCCAATGGAAAGGAAGACAGCACAGAAAGATGATGGTGCTCATAACCAAAGTGACTAGAGCAGGATCTTCTCAGAGGAGCAACTTTTGGCTCCACTGACTGGCATAAAAATGAAACTGTGAGTGTGCCCTGGCTGATACACAGTGAGGACTTTCCCCCTTAATCACATGTAACAGGTATAAAAGATCCAGGTTTTAGTGCCTTGGCACTCATGGTCAGTGCCTAATGGACAAGGGAGGAGCTTTTCTGCCTGTCTCAGGCTAGAGGAAAGCTGGAAATCTGGCACCTTAGGGAGCAGAGCCTCCAGGAGCCTGCAGCACTATAAAGAATGTGAGGTAAACCATTGCCATAAGCTGCTGGTGTTCCCATTAAGCACTGTCCCATTAAGCAATATACTTTGCTAGAAATAGCACAAATTTCAAGCATCTGCCTTTGGGAAGTATTTCACTTAGAAATTTCAATTTTCCCAATTGAGGAAAACAGACTGTTAAAAAGTTCCCAGTCTGTGTAACACTGAAGTAAAAAAGATGTGATATTGGTGTGATGGAGAAAAACTTACTTAAGATTATTAAAAAAAAAAAAAAGTAAAGAAAAAGTACACCAGAGAGTTAACTATTTTATTCAAGAAACAAAACAACCTCCCCCTTACAAAAAATAAGCTTACAAAAAACCCTCTAACAACCCACAAAAAAAACCCAAAAAAACCAACCCCACCAAGAAAAACAAACCAAACCAAACCAAACCAAACCAAACCAAACTAAACCAAACCAAACCAAACCAAACCAAAAATAACCAACCAACCAACCCAAAAAAACACAATCCCCAAACAAAACCCCAGCAAACCAACCAAAGAAAGCCACAAACTGTTTCTCCCTTACAGGAGTATTGTGAAAGAGACTTATTAATAAAGGGCCTGCTGTATATTGCACCAGCTCAAAGAGACAAACAGCTTGATCCTTCACTGTCAGTCCTGTATCCTTCATTGTCCTGTTGGATTTGTCAGTAATTGATATGAGGTGATTCATTAAGTACAACAGTTTGGAGAAAACTCAGCATAAGGAAAACTAAGGTTATTCAAAAGACAATGCACTCCAGCTCCAATGCAATCACTGTCTGAGGTTGTTGTCAGGAGGTATCCAAGGCAGAGAGGCTGTTCTGAGATTTTTCAAATGCCATGATGCTCAAGCCTGGATCTGATCCCCAGAGAACCCGCTGTTATCACCTGAAGGCTTAGCTCAGTTCTCTGTTCTCATTTATCCAGCTCTTCTGAACTGTCTGATATCCTAAGACTTGCACTGAGTGAATAAAATGAAGGAAAATATTTTTCTTTCAAGTACTCCCATGAAACTCTAGCTGACTTCTAAACTCCAGTGTGGTATTGGATAGCTAAAGTCCCTAGTACCCAGCCTAAGCTATCCAGCATACTGATGCAGTCTGTAATAGGAGTATTTGAGTTCGAAAAGCATTTGACAACATTCTCAGACAGAAGTTGTGATTCTTGGAGTGTTCTGCATAGGGCCAGGATTTGGATTTGATGATCCTATTGGGTCCTTTCCAATTCAGCTTGTACTATAATTCTACGATCTTTCTCATTTCTCCAGTTGTTTCCAGATGATCAAACATCCTGCACATAGTGGATTCAAAGTCTTAGAATCTGTTTTCCAGAGGATATGAAACATTACCTTAAGTCATGAGACACACTCCCTGCATAAGGTACTTCATCACACAGAACAGAGATGAAACATATCCCAAGCCAGACATTTGCAGACAAAAGGTTTGGACTTGGTCTCCTCCAGATGGAGGCTGCTAATACACAACAGATTATATCAAAACATTACTTTGTTAACTTGATTGTGCCTTAGTTTCCTATGCAATTTTTCCTTGAAGAGTGTTTTTTTTTCCACTCTGTATTTTTGAGGTCTCCACTTGCTTTTGTCTAATGTGCTTCTTTCTCTGTTAGCTGTACTGTCCCAACTCTCCAATCTCCAACATCAAAATGGAGATGTTCTATTTTGAATTCAAAATTAATCCTTTCAGCAAACAAATATTTTTGCTTTCTGGGCAGAGTATTAAAAAAATATCTATATATCATTATTCCAGGTTTTTTTTCAAAAGAAAACCTTCATAAGATTCCAGATCCACATCTGTCAAACATATACACACACAGAATCATGCCACTGAACAGTGAGCTGTTGATAAAACTTGCTATGAAAAATTTCTTAGTATGCTGAAGTGATATGAAAAAGTTTTTCACCTAACCTGGACACAATTGATTACACCATCAGTAAAAACAAACATAATTTTTCCAGTCAAACATAATGAGGTAAGGCAAGTCCATTAATTTCTGCTTAAGAAGGATCCCAAATTGTTTTGCAAGTGTACTGTTTCTTTTTCTTAAATCTTATCAGTGCAAATAGGCAGAAAACAATTAGGAGTTTATTAGTGTGTTAAGGTGTTATTAATTCTTATTATATTCTTATTCTTATATAATGAACCAATGTTTCTGCATTAGCCTGATTAAGCAACACACTTAAATACAGACTTAACTTTAATTATGGGAACAGTCCTCTGAAGTTAGTCATGTGTTCAAGCGTGTAAATTATAAAATGCATGTAACGTTTACAGTGTAAAGGCTATAATACCAAAGACTCTTTGAAGCAGGGAACAATTTAAGCTGACATGTCTCCTACTGCTGAAGCTTTTCAGAAGGTGAAGATACTTCCATTTCCTTTCCTGTTGCCCATCTGTGTATTTAGGTAACAGCAGATCAATCCAGAAAAACCTTGTGGGAAGAGCAGCAAAGAAAACTGCGGCAGGCCCCAGAACAAGGTGTTGGGAGTGGTGTTGGGAAGCAAAGAAAAGTGCACTATACAATGGTGAGAGAAAAGTGCCCAGGACTCACATCTGCTTGAAGCTCCTTGCACCACTGTGTGGCTCTGAGCCCTCTATGTGTCAGAGTGAGCTGAGCAAGGAATGCCTTGAGTCTGTAGCACAGTAATGTATGAAGATAGCACTCAACAAAGAGCTCTGTCTGAACTGGAGGTAAGCAGATGTTTTTCACTGAGGTCTTGCCTCCAGCTCATGAGGAAGATGAGCATGGCTGAGCAGTGCCTATGGAGAGGTCATGACTCAGTTCAATGCCAGGCTGACCCAGGTCTGACCCAGGTGCTCTCCAGCTGGCCCAGTGGAGTTCACTGTCACCACTAGCAGGGTCTGTAGCCTGGTTAGTCCTGACTCAGGCAGCATGACTGTTCACAGGCTTTCTGTTCTGTCATACTAGCACAGCCTGCTGTAGCCGTCACATGGTAATTTTTCCAAGACAGCAGTCAGAACTGAACTCTTTGGAGGCCTATCAGTGTCTCAGAGACACAACAACTACTTCCATTTCATGGAGACATGGCTTTCTCTGGAGCTGGTCTGAGACTGTGGAAGCTGCTCTTCAGCAACGCCAGGAGTCAGGGGGCACCTCAAAACTCAATGGTATTTGCTCAGTGTGGAAGAGTGCTTTCTACAGTTTTCCTTTTCCATGTGAAAACACAACAAAACTCAAGCAAAAAAAACCTTTCTCTCAACAACTTCAAGAACTTACTAGATCATAAACCATGACCATCTAAGTCTCTCTCTTTGGCAGAAGAGTGTGGTGTTATGAACAATACACTAGAACTGTTAATTTTATTTTTCATCTGTTTTGGTAAGTGTTTGGGTGTCAGAGCAGTACACAGCAGGCTTAGATGCAATGCTATCTCAGCTCCTTAGAGGAATGAGATGGGATTAATTGTCATGCAAACATTCCCATCAGTTACTTGGGGATTGTGTCTGCATATAAATAATCAATACGTTCTTGGAGGAACTTGCACAGCCTTGCTTGAACACCTAACTTAGAGTCTGAATTGGGAATGCAGACTTGGTTTTATCCCTTTCTATCTTTAATCATCTGTTTGAGCAGATAATGCTGGCCATACAAGTGCTCTTTGAAACTACAGAGGCTGAGTTGGCTGAATCATCATCTGAGGTGCCATCTCTCTCCACTCACACCACACCTTTCACTGGGCAAGCACACTTCTAATTTAGGCATCTCACTCAAGCGTGCCTTGTATCATCCCTATAGTTGTGTACAGAGCAGTGCTGATGGACCCAGAGACATGCCTTTAAATGTCTGTCTTCAAACTTTGGGATTAATACCAGTAATATGTGCCTAAATCTTAACCATTACTGTGCTTTAATCTGCCAGATGCAGGGCAATAGTCTCTTGCTAACAATCTCCTGTCTTCTTGTTGATAAGCCTTCCCTATTGCCTCCTTAAACTAGCTCAGGTGAGATATATACACACTATTTTAAAATAAGAAGTTTTAAGAAGGAAATCAGAGCCTATATTACTGTGACATAATGTATATTTATCAGTGCTGAAAACAAGCAGGGAGTTTATCGGTGTGGGAGGCACAGCACCATAGCAGCAGCTTGCCTTTCATGTGTACAAAGTTCAAGAAGAGAAGGATCCTGCACAAAGCATGACACAAGACACTCTCCAGCGTGCCAAGCGTTACAAATAAAAAACTGAGCAAGAGATTTTAGTCCTTTTAACGCCTTCATTAATAGAAGGCAGCTCTAGGTAGGTGCAGAGATTGAAAGCCGTCACTACTTCCAACTATGGCAGCTCCAGCAAAGAAAAAAATTTTAATCCGGCTGATAAGCAGGACTGAAGTCTCCCGTCCTCACAAGAGTCACCACGGAACAGCTCATTTTAACACTCGTTGCCGGCCCAGTCCCTATTACTTCACGATTCCCCGAGGTTACAGCGATACTCCACTAAAGCCCCAATCTATAGTCCCGCATTTTCCCGAGCAAGGCGTGCTGTTATTTTCTTTAAATAATGCCTAGTTTTGGAGTTTTAAGTCCTTTTTCCCTCTCTAATTGTTACCCCATGTCTCCGCGCGTCTTTATTTGCATATGCAAATGCTCAG
>VXBU01001772.1:22570-60230 GCA_013400315.1 Bombycilla garrulus
TTTTTTTTTTTTTTTTTTTAATTTCCTCAATCCCAGTTACAAAAACTAATGAGCTGGCATAAAATTGTCCAAATATTCATCATTTGCACCAGGGTCATTCCAGGAATGCAATCAGAGGAAATTTTTTTAAGAAGTTGTCAGTCCTTGTGAAGGCATACTTGCATGATATACTCCCACACATGCTTTCACTGTAGATTAAAAAAGGAGAAAGTGAGAGTGCTTCTCACATTGCTGCAGTCACTGAATTAGACACTTGCAGAAACAGAAATCAGTGCTGTCACTATAGGCTGAAGGAGAAATACAAGAGAAAATATAAGACTCTCTATGGCTACTAGTTCCCTTATTTGTATATGTTGTATCTACGGGCTGTAGATGGAGTCATAGAATTATTAGAATCATTAAGGTTGGAAAGGATCTCTAAGATCATCAAGTCCAAACATCAACCCAGAACCATCATCATGTTCACCACTAAACCATTTCCTCAAGTGCTACATACGCACATTTTTTAAACACTTCTAGGGATGATGACTCCACCATTTTCCTTGGCAGTCTGTTCCAATGTTTTACCACGCTTTCCATAATTTTTTTTTTCTAATACTTTATCTAAACCTCTCCTGGCACAAGTTAAGGCCATTTTCTTTTGTCCTATCACTGGTTACCAGGGAGAAGAGACCAACCTCCACCTATCTATAGCCTCCTTTTGCAGAGTCGTAGAGAGCAATGACTTTTCCGTTGAGCCTCCTTTTTTTCCCAAGCTAAACACTCCCAGCTCTCTCAGCTGCTCATCATTGGACTCACACCACTGGCCTCAGCCCATGAGCCAGCCTGTCCAGTTCTCTCTGCAGAGTCTTCCTGCCCTCCAGCAGATCAACACTCCCACTCAGCTTGGTGTCATCTGCAAACTGCCTGATAGTGCACTTGATACCCCCATTCAGATCACTGATAAAGATATTAAACAGGACTGGCCCCAACACTGAGCCCTGGGGAACAGCACTGGTGACTAATCACCAGTTGGATGTAACTCCATACACCACCACTCTGGGCCCAGCTATCCAGGGATTGGGTTTTTAAATCATGAACAGTGCACATGCCCATCAGCTGCCAGTTTCTCCAGGATAATCCTGTGGAAGAAAGTGTCAAGCTCTCAAAGGCTTTAGTAAATTCCACGCAGACTGCATCCACAGGCTTTCCCTAGTCTGTCGCAGAAGGAGATCAGGTTGGTCAGTCAGGACCCGCCTTTCACAAACCCCTGCTGGCTGGGGCTGAGCCCTGGCTGTCCTGCACACATTGTGTCATGGCACTCAGGATGAGCTGCTCTGTGACTTTCTCTGGTAGTGAGTTCTGTCTCTGGTCTGACGCTCCTTCCAAACCTCCCTGTAGATGGGTGTCACATTTGCCAACTTCTGGTCACCTGGGAACTTCCTGGCTAACTAGAATTCCTGCTAAATGATAGAAAGTAGCTTGGTTAAGCTCTTCCACTAACTCCGTCAGGTGGATCCCATCTGGCCCCATGGACTTATGCAGGTCTTAGTGGCATAAGAGGTGACTGACAGTTCCCTCCTGAATGATGGGGATTCATTCTGCTTCATGTCTCTGTCTTCCAGATTCAGGGATCTGGGTGCCTTGAGGACAACAGGTCTTGCTATTAAAGACTGAGACAAAGAAGGCATTAAGTACCTCATCCTTCTTATCCTTTCTCTCTGCTTCCCCCACAAACAACTAAGGATGAAGATTCTCCTTGGCTCTCCTTTTGCTGCTGATGCATTTCCCAGCTGCCCAGAGAACCTATGGAGCCCCGCCCCTGGAAGTGTTCAAGACCAGGTTTGAGGGGGGACTGATCTAATGAATGGCATTCCATTCCAGGGTTGTTGGAAAGAGATGATCTTTAAGGTCCCTCTATGACTGATTATCTACCAGCTTCTTGTTGGGACTTTGTAGGTGCCCACCTGGAAAATCAGTAGCAGGTACCAGGCTGGGAAGTTTTTTGGTGATGTGGCCCCAGGGAGGCAGCACACTTCCTTACAGGTTGGGTCTGGTCAGCACAAGAAGTCCTCTGCTCCTCTAAGAAGGGAGACACTAATGACTACCTTTTTTTTTTTTTTTNAGGCAATCATGATGCAGGGGGTTAGTTGCCCTGCCTGAGGAAACTCCACCAACCAGGATGGATGTTCATACACATTCTGTTTTCTCTGGTCCTTGAATTCCAGAGCCTCATTCCTCTTGTATAAGGGTGCCTTGGGAGGTGAGGTGGATTGGGAGAGGATTTGCCAGCCATCCCAGGCAGAGCCTCATTTCAATTCCCCTCCATCTCTGATGTCCACTCCTTCTGCTTGGTGCCAAGAGGACAGAGGATCCATCGCTTCTTGTGATGTGGATGGCAGATGTGTTTGTCCAAGGGGTGGTAGAGTACAGTCATTCTCAGAGTCCCCAACACTTCTAGCCTTTCTACTTCTTCTTCCAGCTCTGCCACTAGGCTGAACAGATTGTAAACATGATCAACATCTCACAACAATTGTTTTCTCTACTGCTCTCTAAGAGCAGCGTCAGGTTCTGGCACTTCCTGCAGTCTGAAACCTGGACAGCTCCATGTTTCTGTGGGAGCATCCTTTTTTGGTACACAAAGAGGATGTGTCTTTTGGCCAACTGGAAACCAAGCTTCTTCACTGAGAGTGATGACTACCAGTTGAGCAAAGTGTTTGAGCTGGCAGTACTTAGCACCTACCTTGTGCACCCTTCCTTCTGAGCTGCCACACCATATTCTAGTTGCTTGCACTCCCTGGGGGTGGCTTTTGTATGTGTGGGGGCCACTGTCACTTGTACTGCCACCCACTCTGAGTCAGAGCTGCCTGTAAGTCAGGGCTCCACTGCTTCCTCCACTGCTCAGGGCAGAGGGGGCTGGCGTACCTCTCCCTATTCTGGTTTTGAGGTCTTGCCAGCTTAAGAAAGCTCCTCTTGCTCCTTGGCCCAGTCCTTGCCTCCAGAGCACATCTGTCCATGCAGTTTGCCTTTGAGTCTTCAAAGATATTAATATTGATAGGAGCAAGGACATTGCAAGCAGAGTATAAACATTTAAAAGCACAAAGCAGGCATGTACAGGTTAATCCATTAAAGGTAGGTGGGATTGAACAAGAAATTGGTTGATTTACCACACCAGCAAGCCAACCAACCAGTCTTTGATAGTCACAAGCAGGCACAATTCAGTGGGGATGATGTACCATATGTTCCGGTACCATATCAGAGCTGGCCTGGATTAATGGTACGAGCACCTTCCCCACCTGGGGGAGAACAAGGAAGCTCATAGAAGGGATTACAGAAGACTAGTTGCACACTGCAAGTCAAGAATTTCCTTAAAAAGCCTTTTTTTCATAAAAAAAAAAAAAAAGCCTACTTGTCACAGCTGGACTGCGCAAATTTGAGTAAGACATGAAGAACAATAATTGTACTCTTACAGAATTACAGCAAGAGACATGTTGCTGCGAAATTACTACAAGTCAAGTACACATCACATGTAGTTACCATTTTCAGCTGTGCTTAGGAGCTGTTGCTTGGCAAGAACTAACTGTTCCATGGACCAGCACATTCTGTAGTCTTGCTGCTACCTGATTTGGAACTTGCCATTCTGTCGTTCCCACATTTCTTTTGCCCTAAGTATAAGATACAAGGGCTGAGAGGAGTGATTTTTTAACAGCTTACTCTGCTGCACCTCTGCAGGGCTAAGGAGGTGGAACTGCACTCCAGCATCACTGCCCTTTTCAGTGGTTCTTTAGTGGCAGTCCCAAGGAAGCTGGCCATGCTGGTGTTAGCTTAATTTCTGAAGTTTGTCTACAAATCAGACTGGAAATCTCAGCTGAAGCAGACAGCGAATCAAGGATGTCTGTTCTACAGTTCTCAGCTGGAGTGGGGTATCCAACGAACCAGACTATGTAAAGCCATAGTGTGGGAACTGTTTCTCTGCATTTATTTCAGTGCCATGAGTCTGACAAAATGTTTGCTTTTTCAATGCACACATATATGATCCATTGGTATCTAATTAACACATCTAATAATTGTGTATTGAAAAGAAGAGCTCACAGAACCATTTAGGTTGGAAAAGACCTCTAATATTATTCAGTCCAACCTTTGATCACCACCTTGTCAACTCAACCATGGCACTGAGTGCCACATCCAGTCACTAATGTGCTGTTACATGTTTGTTATGAGTCGACAAAAATAAGCCTTGGTCCAAACATCAAATATATTTCTCTTTCCTATTCACTAATTCTTTGTGCAGCAAAAGTCAGCATTCACATCTTCCTTGGGTAATGTGATGAATAAGTTTCTGAGGGTTCCCCCCCCCCCAGCTAATTACTTGGTATTTGTTGCTGGGGGGGTTTTTGTGCCGGTTTTTTTTGTTTGTTTTTTTGTATATAGCTCACCCCTTCCCTTTTTCTCCCCTGCAAACACTGTTTTCCAAGATAAACAACATGGGTAGGGAAATTTTAGTCTCTTAAGCAGCTGCTAAGACCCCCAAAAGTGAGGAGAACCAGATTCGGGCCAGAGCTGCCAAGCTGAGCCGTGGCAGCGTGGTGCTAGGCTGGCAGAGCCAGCGCTGGCGGGCTCCTGAGCAGAGCCAGCGAGGCCGGCTGAGGTCCCGCAGCTGCGATGGAGCCGGAGCAGCGGCGGCAGTGGAGCCAATCCCCCCTCCCCACCTCCTGCTNAGGTGTCGGCGCGGCGCAGATGGGCAGAGAAACGGCAAAGTGCAGAAACGAGGGACAAAGCGGTGGCACGGCTGGGGTCCGGTGGAGATCAGAAGGACTGCGTGCAGCAGTGGCGGTGGCACAGCTAGGAAAACCCAAGAGACACAGGGCGGCGCAAAAAACCCAGGAGCAGGTGCATAAGAGAGCCTCGATTTCACAACCAAAAGCTGAGTGTGCAGCATATGGAAATAAAGAGGCATAGGGGCACTGAATAACAACTAAGAAGGAAAAAATACTTAAAACCTCAAAACTACACACTATTTAAAGAAAATAACAGCGTGCCCTACTCAGGAGGAAGAGGGGCTATTGATTAAAGCTTTAAAAAAATATAGCTGTAACCTCGGGGAAACGCGAAAAGAGAGGGACTGAGCCAGCCACGAGCGTGAAAGCAAGCCATCCCAGGGGACTTCTGTGAGGACAAGAGGCTGCAGACCTGCTCGTCAGCAGGACTGGAACTTCCTCCTTTGCTGAGCTGGCATAATCGGGAGCAATGGTGGAATTCAACCTATGCAACTACCCAGAGCTGAATCTTCTTAATAAAAGCATTGAAAGTAGTAAATCTCCTGCCCAGTTTTTTATTCATAACAGGTAACATCAGTAATATTCAATAATATCTCCAAGCTTTTCCTTCCCTATGGAATACTTAAATCTTTACACAAGGGTGGTGCCAGTCATGGATTTATTTTTCTTTTTTTTTTTCTTTTTTGCTTCCTCTTGATTTTTGTAGCGTTTAGCACATTACTTCATTATCTTTAATGTCCTCCATAACCACTGCACTACAGATAATAGAGCTGCCTTGCAGTCACAATATGAATAAAGCATGTGTACCACCTGTGCTGGTTTGAAAGCAAAACCAGTGAGACTCCAAGTCAGAAATACAATTTAATAGGAAAAAGTAAAATACATGCAAGTAATACAAAGAAAACAAAAACACTGACAGTCAGAACACAACCTGATACCCTGCTAGTTAGGGTGGTGGTAGCAGTCCAGATGAGGTGGTCTTGCTGAAATAGTGATCCTGTAGACAGGTCTGGTAGCTCTTGTCCTCTGGAAACCAGTGGGTAAGGGCTACTTGTTCTGTCCCAGTTCCCACATTATATCCAGGTGGGAATGCTTGGCTCCTCCCCCTGGGTGGAGCATCTCACAATGGGATTATGTAATTCTATGAGTCATGTGGTGGATCCTCACAATGGGCTGATGTCATTGTATGAGTCATGGGGTGGGTCCTCACAATAGCCCATTAAACACAAATGGCTCCCGGAGGGAGTTATCTATGACTCATAGGGCAATGTGTTAATGGCCCATTAACAGGAGATAGTCCAGGGGAGGAGGCAAAGAAAAACACTGCCCCTCCTTTGTTTCAATAGTTAATGAAGATGGAGATAGAATACAGACCCTCTGGCACATTTTTACATTGTAACCTAGGACACCACCTTAAAACACAGAAACTGAACTGTAAAATGCAGATTTTAAGCTTTGAAAGCTAAAGCTAGCCTGCTTAAATCAAGATCAAAATTATACTAGTTAAGAGAAGAATTTCACTAATGTGAAGATCTTAAATTATTTCTAGTCTTGTTTGAAAAACAACAGTGTAAAAAATATGGCAAAGACAGAGCTCTGTATAAATTCTTGGGATTTCTTGTAATTCATTTTGCTGTTAGCAGAGATACTGCTTTTTTAAAGATGAGAAATATGCTACTAAGTGGTTGGAAAGACAGCATTCGGTAGCAGAACATCAAATACTTCCTTACAGTGGGCCACAACCCTGAAGTACTAGGTGGAGTAGCTGGGGAAGAGGACCTTTTGAGTGGTTTGGGCTTTTTCCCTGGTAACTTCAGTGCAACTTACCCACCTTTGTCCTTTTAACTGAACTGTTAACTTTGGGCATGATTTAAAGTGCAGATTTTCCAGCCTGAATGTCTTTTGCAGCAGGAATTCAGATGTATACTAACCGCTATGCTCCGCCTATAGGGTTTTCCAGGGTCCAGCAATGTGGAAGAACAACTGGAAGTAAAACTGGTGGCATTTTTACACCATGGAGGTGTCCTAGAAATCTCACACCTTGAGAAATTGTTTGATTTATTCCCAAAGGAGCCTCATGTGATCAGCATGCACAGCCTATTCAGGTTCTAGTGAAGTTACTGAATGTGTGCAAAAATAACTGCAGTGCCAGGCAGTAAGGCTGAGTCTTCTGCATTGAAATCACAGAATACAGCACCAATTTATGCTAGAGAAGCATATTATAGATGTATATGGCCCTGAGTTAAAAATGTAAATTTTTCACTTGGGGCTTAGTGATACTATTTACTTATTTATCTACTTTTTTACACCCAAGAAATGGCCCAGTTTAACTTCCAAAATCTGCTTTTATAATCTAGACAGTAATGCTCTTTTTTGTACCTGGGCAGGTATGTGTTTCTGTGTGGCTCTGCTGTGGTCAAAGCACGGAAAGCTCTTTACTTAACACACATTATTTGCTTTGAAAGGAAGCCCACACTTGATACAGGAAATAGTGACACAGATTATTTCCTAAGCACTAGCAGTGATTTATTAGTTATTTACACTGCTAGTTGCACATCTTGTTCAAAATATTTTTATTAACATTTGTTTCAGAATAAAACCCTTCATGGGAAACAAGAGTGATACCGGTAGCCCATGTGGGACATCAGCACCAGTGCATGCTGTTGGAATAGATGCAAAGCTCCCTTCTCTTGTTATAAAGTATTCAGAGATAATTTCTTCTAGCTTTCCTTTTTTTTTTGTTTTGGGTTTTTCTTTTTTTTTTTTCCCTTTTTTTTTTTTTTAAAGGCTGCTGTAACTATAATTTTTCATTTTTACTTTTTTTTTTTTAAGACACTGGGAACCAGATATATACATATCTAAAACATGGTACAGAATTAGGTAAAATAATCTCTGTTGATTTTACTTCAAAATGTATTTCTCCTCTTCATGGTGAAAATGAAAATAAGAATTATGGGTCTACATATGCACTGTGCCTTCTGAGGGCTCATGAAAGGACATGAGGCAGAATTTTACAACCCCAGAAGGCCGGGCTATGTGAAGTCATGTTCAGACAAAGGTCTCCTTTTGCCAGTCTCCATATTCAAAGCTACTCTGGCTTCTTGCCATTCTCTCCTGAGTCTCTTGTGGCTACGCCCAGCTCTCCATTCCTCGCTCCTCAGTCTTGTGGTAACAGCCTGGCAGGAGGAGGTGCAGCTAACCACTGCACTGACAGTGCTGTAAGTGACTCCTCTGCTTGCAGCACTGCTTCCTCAAGGTTCAGAACACTATGTAATAGAAATAGAGTGTGCTTGTAAAACATGTCCTGAAAAGCACAGTATTGCTTCTGCAGAGGTGATTCCAGAGGGGATTCCATGCGGGAAATTCACTTGGAAACTTGCTGATGACAGGTTTGCTGCCAACATCAAGGCATGAAGTCTGCTCCACTCCTGTGAGGGAGGGGATGCTATCCAGAGGAACCTGGACAGGCTTCACAGCTAGGCCTGTGCGAAACTCATGGAGCTTAACAATGCCAAGTGCAATGCCTGGAACCTGGGTCAGGGCAATCCCAAATGCAAGCAAAGGCTGGGTGGAGGATGGATAGAGAACAGCTCTGACAAGAAGGACCTGGGGACATTTATAGACAAGAAGCTCAGCATGGCCTGACAAGACGCACTTGCAGCCCTAAAAACCAGCTACATCCTGAGCTGCATCAAAAGAAGCACAGCCAGCAGTCCAGCAGGGAGGTGATTCTGCTTCTGCCACTCTCATGAGGCTATGAACACTCCTTCCTGGAGTGCTGTAGTCATCTCTGGGGCCCATTCTAATGAAAAGCTGGAGCAAGTTCAGAGGAGGGCCACAGAGATGATCAGAGGAATGGAGTACCTCTGCTGTGAGGACAGGATGAGACAGTTGGGATTGTTTAGCCTAAAGAAGAGAAGCTCTGGGGAGACCTTAGAGCACCTTCAGTACCTGAAGGGAGCCTACAAGAGAGCTGGTAGAGATACTTTTGAACAGAGCATTCAGTGACAGGACAAATGGGAGTGGCTTTAAACTGAAGAAAGGCAGGTTTAGACTAGATTTTAGGAAGTAATTCTTTATGTGAGGGCGAAGCATTGGAACAGGGTGCCCAGAGAAGGCTTGCCCTGTCCCTGCAAGTATTCCAGACCAGTTTGGATGGAACTCTGAGCAACATGGTCTACTGAAAGGTGTCCCTGCCCATGGCAAGTGTCTCGGTTTGAAAGACAGGTGTCTGCCAAGGAAGGCAGGAGCTTCTCTTGGAATGGAAAATGTAAACCCCCTCCTTCCAAATTATTATAATTTTTAAATTANTCAGGGTGTTGGTAGCAGTCCAGTTTGAATGGTGGCTCCAGTAGTGCTCCTGGAGTGACAGATGGTTCTGCTGAAGCAGAGATCCCGTAGAAGGGCAGAGTTTTCCTCCAATGGTCCAGTGGTGATGTAGAAGGGTCTGGTCCTTTCTCTGGGAATCCAATAGGAGAAAGGGCTGCTCCTCTGGGAATCCAGTAGAAGGAAGATGCCTGTTCTGTCCAAAATCCCAAACTTTATCCAGGTGGGAATGCTTGGCTCCTCCCCCTGGGCGGAGCATCTCACAATGGGCTGATGTCATTTTATGAGTCATGTGGTGGGTCCTCACAATGGGCTGATGTCATTTTTTGAGTCATGTGGTGGGTCCTTAACTGCCCATTAAACAGGAAATGGCTCCTGGAGGGAGCTATTTATGACTCACAGGGCAAAGTATTGATGGCCCATTAACAGGAGATAGTCTGGGGGAGGAGGCGAGGAAAACACTGGCCCTCCTGGTTTTAACAGCTCATGAAGTTGGAGATAGAATACATACCTTCTGGCATATTTTTACATTGTAAAAACAGGACAGCAAGGCAGTTGGAACTAGATGATCTTCAATGTCTAGGGTAGAAATCTGTTCCATTTCCTTCCAACCTGTGTCCTGCAGAGTAATCTCTGGTCAACAAATACTACATTTCATTGTGCCATAAAACTGGACAAACTTACCACGAAAAATTTAGATACTCAGTATTTCTTCCACAGCACAAAGCTGGAACTAGAAGAGTCACTCTCTTCCTTGGTGGTTCTGTGACTGTCTGATAATAATGGGATTCTCTATAGCTAGTAAATCCGTCAGCAAAATTATAGTAATGTAATTGTGATTACACCACAGAATGTGATTTTTCAAATCAAATTTAAACTTCAACATGCTACAGGTCCTACTTGTTAGTCTGTAGTGAGAATGGTTTGAAAGATCCTAATTTCACATTACTCCTAAATCCATCTTTACATACCTATTAAAAACTCCTGCAATGCTAATAGAAATAGTATTTCACATGTATATCAGCAAATATCACAGGACTGTGGATTTAGCAACAACTTATTGAGTATCCATTTTACAACAGATTTAGTGATAATATGCACACAGTTTTCAACAACAGTGGTCGGGGGGGAGGGTGGTAATGTACCTGTTTGTAAAACAAGGCATTACTTGACCATTTTCAGTGCCATTTTCAGTTTTCATACTGAAAGAACAAGTAGTTCAAGAGCAGAGGTGTTCCTGCAATCGCAGAAACAGCACACATGCTGTGGTTTGCAGACGCATTACCAACGTCTGCCTGATGTAGCACGGAAGCATGAAATTCTCTCTGGGGCAGACTGACCCAAGTGAGGTTTGTGGATCAATACAACTGATACTAGCAATATTCAGTTCAGCCCTATTTTGACTGTAGAAATAAATGCTTCTGTCTTTACAGTCAAGCCTATAGTCTCATCTCAGTGCACAGGCATTTACAGGCCTAATCAAAAATCTGCTGAAATTAGAGGAAATTGTTCTTTCCACTGTGTTTCAGGTCAGTCCAATTATTTATTAACATTGTTAGGCATCAACTTTTGTACTTCAGAATGAAAATAAACCCCAAATTACTGGTGAACTCTTTTACAGATGTCTGTGTAACTTTTAAATTTTTCTAAGCAAGGAATGATGACTAGACTGCGTACAGACATGACACAACTCTCTCAATATTTTCATGAAGTCGTAGTGATTATCAGCCAAGTTGAGTGACATTATTTGCTGGGTTTGAGGTATTTCTAAATGTTAAAGTCATCAAGCACAATAAAAATATAGTGACTGGTAGTTTTTTGTCTTTTTCTTCTAGTATACATGCTACAATGGTCGGGAAAAACTGGGTGCAACAAACATCAAACTCTCAGTTCATCTGAATGCCAAGTTATATGGACTACACTGTACATTGAAGTGTTTAAGGACAGTCACCTTCTGGAAAGTAACTGTTAGAACTTAATAGTTCTTACTTAGTACTTAGGCAAGTAAAATATCACAACAGATGTACCTCTAAGCTTTCCAAGGGCAGGAGAGTTTGCACCATATACTGTAAGTCCTGGAAGCTTAGCTGCAGCTTTCAGGATCTGCTTTCTTCACTAATATGAGGTTTCCCCTTATACTGAATCTTGACTTGTATATAGTTTCCTGTTTAATGTGCACTTTGTTCCGTTTTTCTAAACAGGACTTCTTCATCTGGCATAGCTTAAAGCAGACCAGATTTAGACATTCAAATGAGTACTATTTAAGCTCTTTGAGTGACACTTTCTTTCTAAAATAACTTACCCAGCTTTCCCATAAATTTTTTTGATAGTGCTCATTCTAAAAGGCAGACCTTATATAAAATCCATCAAGAAAACAGTGAGGCCATTTTTTGAAATTAACCAAATATTTCTAAGAATGAGGTGCCTCCAATAAGAAAGCCAAGCTCAGGTGCTGTGGTAGTACCTGAGTGTCAATGTCTGGCAATAGACAAAGCTTTCACTTCTTATTTTAAAATCACTAATTACTAATACGTAGTTGCCTTTCACAAGGCAATTGCTTCTTGTCTTCACTGAAAAAAAATTCCAGATAATTTTCTGTCATTTTGTTCTCCTTTTACCACTGTCTCTCCCCATGTCAACATATCATATTGGTGTCCATAAAGCAATCCCACTTTTGGAATGGCAGTGATCAGGGTGAGGAGGGCATACATAAGATTAGCCCAGTACTGGGATATTTCAGGCTTACTTCTAAGAACCACATTAAGCTCTGGAGGTAGTCAAACCTTTGGTGAGCTCACTGGCTGCAAGAGCCTGAGGAACACACCCTGCTGACACTACTGACCTGCATCTTTGTTTATCACCACCTGTTTTGTGTCAATTTCCAGCCTACCTTCTTGTCACCTCCTCCTCTTCAGCCTTCAGAGTAATGCTATACCCAACACATTTCTGTCTTTCTTTCCCAATCAGTCCTGGACCTTTTCTCACCATCCTCCACACCTCTACAAAACTCTCACTTGAGCCAATGGGCACAATCCTGCTATTTTATTCCACTCTCTCCCTGACAGGGACTCAGAACTGGCGGTTTTATTGAAATGCCAGAAAGACCTCCAGCTTAAAATGAGTGGTCACATGACCCTCTTTGTATTGCCTTAACGAAGCTCAGGCAAGCCTGAGGTTTTTGTGGCAGTCTGGATTGTGGCTCTCCTGGAGCAGTCTGGAACAGAAAACACATGCCTTGATGGTGTTAAATCATAAATAAACCAAGTGCAGCAGGCACCTTCTCTGAGCTTAAAAAGCAGAAGCTTCATTATAACTCGTTTAACTCCTCTTTTCAGCTGCAAACTGCATTACACTCCTGAAACCTGTTTTAATTCAGAGAGTGCAGCTCTTCAGCTGAGCTCAAAAATGAGTCTGGCAACAGAGTCCCCTGAGGCAGAAATCGCCAGAGCAGGCACAGCATGAAAACATTGCCTGCCTGCTTTAAGATTAATTTCCCCCAGCATTCACCAGAGATCAGCACCACCGGCATTTGTGCCTTCAGCTTGAGACAGACAGGAAGACAGCCACCAATCTGTGAAGTGCTTGGAAAACGGTTTGAAAAAGCCAAGGAGAAAAATCAGCATCCTACTCCTGTGCCAACATAAACCAATTTTAGCCCTCCTGTTTTGGTGGCCCTGAAACACTGCATCTTACTGTCATGTTGCTGGTACTAGTGTGGATAAATGTAAAGAGCAGGGCAGATGCAGGAAAATGTACACAAACCTGAAATTAGGTTTGACAGGTAAAAAGCAGTGACAGAACTGTGGTCACAAGGGCACAAGGTCCTGCATAGCAATCTTCCTTTCACTATCAAAACCACTGACCCAATACAATGAGGATGAAAAGCACAAGGGAAGAGTTTTACCACTACTATCAAGTTTCCTTATACCTGTGTTTCTTGAGTAACTACTCAGAAGCACAGATATTTACTGACCCAGTCAGGTAGCTGTTAGTCTGCTGTGAGCAGGGTAGGTATGGCATACTCAGACTCTACATGGTTGATAAGAAGAACTAGCTTAGGACTGTCTCATTTAGCAAACATGAGGATATCTACATGACCAACTTTTCTTAATTTGTGCATTAAAGAGTTGGCAAACAATGGTACAGGATATACCAATCTGCAGCATATTTCAGTTGTTGAAATTTTTATACATTTTCCAAGCACATAATCTTGGATTCAGGCTCTGACTCTCATGGCAAATGATGAAACAATGACTTTTATGTATTGCAGTGAGAAATGCATTTATTTCATACACGGGTTCATAATTAACTTTCAAAAGACAACTAGCACTCTCACATCTAACAAAACTTCTTTATCCCCTTAGAAGTACTGCTCGGTGTATTACTAGGTGCATGCTCCATCTGAAGGAGTCAATTTTCTTCCGGGCTCAGGTTGATTATGTATCTGAGCAGTAACTGCAACTACTGATGATGTGAAGGAGAGCTGTGCATGTAGCATCAGTGAAGACTAGCTATCCCTTCCTGGCATACCTCTTTCTATCTCCTTGTGCTGTATTTGTTAGTTTTCTGGAAACTGTGAAGGAGATTAACTCTGCTTCACAAACTCTGGCAGCTCCACTCCCGTGCACAGGGTAAGCACTCCTGCCTTCTCCAGGACAAAGGCTGGGTGAGCAGCATCGGTGAATTTATGCCTGATGGCAAACAGCACCAGTCCTCTCTCTGCATTGAAGAACAACAGTCTGCCACTACTGTAGTCCAACAAGATGCCAATCCTGGCCAGGTATTCCGTCACATGGACATCACTCATCACACCAGTGTGAAGAAATCTGTAAAGAAAGCTGCGGGAAAATGGAAACCAGAATACAATGAGCGTCCCCATAGCAATTTACCAGAAATAACATGCAGCTTAATTCCAGTCTATTAACAGGTAGCTGCATACAGCAGCCTATCACGTGGCTGCAGCATTTTGCTCAGTACCTAGGCAAAGCAATTGTGGCATCATTTCAAGCCCTGCCTGGCATCCTGACAAGCCTTTTCACTTGGCGTCTTTGGACTCATAGAAAAAAAAGTCTCTTGGATGTTTCATTTAGCTAGTAATGATCATACATATATATGATTTCACACTGAAAAAGCATACTTGTTTAGATCAAGAGCAGCTTTACAAAGTAGCAGGGTGGTGCCTTACAAACTTCCAAGCAGCTTGGCACTAGCCTCCTACCATAGACTACCCCAGCACCCTGCAGTCCTGCCACAGCAGCAGTTGAGTGTCTATCGCTGTGAAGGACAAGGCAGGAGAAAAAATTCCGTATCAAGTCTTGACACTTCCTGCAGATGGAAGTAGGTTCTAAAAAGGCTGCATTTATGGAAATACATACACTTGCTGGGGTTTAGCGAAGCAAATCAGTATATGAGCAGCAAAAAACTAGTTCTTTAAGTTTTATTCACTGTCTGGATGAAGGGTGCTAAAATCATCTTGTTTAATTTTATTTTTAAGGGGATTCATAAGATCTTTTTAAACTAAGATGAGGTCTAAGATCTATGTAAAGATCTACGTAAACAGCCTTTCCTTATTATTCAAATTTACATAAAGGAAGCAGAAGAATCCTTTCTGCTTTCATGATTCTTGTGGCTGGCCAGCTTTAGTTTCATGAAGGACAAGTAAATTCCCAAGCTGCCAGGCTGAATCCTCTTTACCTGGTTTGTGCAGGACAGCATCTCATGCACCAGGAAGTATCACTCAACCCCAGGACACTGCTCTGTGTTAGTGCCTCATAGCAAATCCCAATCCTGTAGCTTTTGCAGGCTGAGACAACAATTTCCCAGTAATGACATCCTTGAGCAGGCAGCAGTTCACCCAGGACTGAAGGAAACCTGTTTGTGGAAGAGGCAATACAGTAAAGAAAATGTGGTGGTAGACAAACCATATTGTGATATTTCTTCCAGTGAAATTATGAATTATAATGTAAAATTACCAATGAATTGCATTCCGTTGTTCTATCTGCAGGGTTTTATCAAAGATCTAACTGAGAGTCTTCTCTTCTTTGCACTGAGATGGACTTACCAAAAAGATCTCAAATTTAGAAGGCTTGTTCAGACTAGAAAGTCTGGTGGTTTTATGCAGACATAGTCACAAACATCTTGTGTACATTCAGCAGTAACAGCAACAAAAAGTGTTTAAAACAATAAATCCTCGTAACCTTTTAAAAAGCCATATCAGTATGGCACAAGCTATACAAGTGGACCTGTGCTTGTCCTAGGACTCATATCAATATACCAACTTCCCTGCAATGGATAGAGCTAGCCTGGTGTAATCACGTTAACATACCCCAGGAGCAATTCCTAGTTCTCCAAAGCCAAATATTTTGGAAAACATTACCAATTATGCCCTCAGGAGAGAAGCAAACTATGGAAGATGGATTACTTCTATCCACAATGTATTAAAAACTAAGCCCACAAAGTTGACCTTCTCAGGGCAGCAAAAAATTGCTTTGAGACTCTGATGGATTGGGTGATAACCATGGGCTGAAACAATTCAAGCAGTCCAAGAAGGTACCACTGCCTTTGACTTCACGGCCATTCCTTAATGTGACACTGAACTCTTCCCATATCAATCCCACCACTGACTTTACTGAGATGTTGCAGTGTTTGAAAGGGGAGCTCAATCGCATGAGGTACAGAGGCTGCATCACCAAAATTATTCAGTTCTTCTACAAAATTACTGTCATTTGAAAGATACTTACTGGCAAAAAAAATCAAGTGAGGAATACATGCTGAACCCCACAGGATGGTTTTGCTCATCATACTGCTACTCATCATACTGCTACTCACCCGGTGAGTTTGGCTGTTTCAGGAAGGTGGATCACTGTTGCATTAGAAGAGATGCGCAGTGCAGGATGCGCTGTGGCACTCAGCAGGCGAAATCGAGTTCCTGGTACAGTTTATGACAAAGGCACACAGATCTGAGAGGCTGGCTACACTAACATGAGGTTAATCGTAAAATGTTAAGCAACAATTATGGCCATCTTAGCTGGACAGGGTTTTGTCTGCTGACAGAGGGGAGTGACAGAAAATTGGAAGCCAATGCAAGGAGTCTTCCAAGCTGAGACAGGAGTCTAATATTCAGAAATGTAGATAGGTTATAAAGAAGTCTTTAAGAATCTCTAAGAAGTTTGAATAATTTTCAATCAATTGGTTTTTTTTTCAGAATAGCAAATTTGAATTTTGAGGCTGATTTTGAAGAACCATACATATTTATCTGGAAATCTTAGCGTTTGAATCATCCCTTACATTTTAGAACTGCTTTGCATGCTTCAACATCACTCAAACTCCATAAGGATTTAATTGTGAGAGGTTTTCTTTAAGGTCATGACAACTTTTATCTGATTGTGTTCTGTCAGATTCAAGTGAACTGAGATCCTTGAAGAATACTTAATCACTTCATCTCTCTGACAGAATTCAACACATTTTGCTTCTAAGGTCACACCAGCTTTATACAAGACATAAATATACAAACTTCATGTGAAGTAGTCCTGATTAGGCTAATTTTTAGCAGGAAAAAACTGATATAAATATGAGTTAACGAGATAAAAACTTCAATAACTTGGTCACAACCATATTGGAAACTTCAGGTATAATTTCCAAAGAAAAATGTTTAGCTACTTTCCCTTTCCATCCCATTGTTTTGACATTAGGAAAAGATCTACCTTTAGTTGAGATGAGAGCTGCTTCACTTTGTTCACTTGTCCCAAATGGGTTGACAGCCCTCAAGTAGAAGAAATAGTTCACATTGGGCTCCAGGGATAATTTCAATTCAGGTTTCTTTATACCAGCAAAAGATCTGAAAATGTTGAAGATATATTAAAATGTATGCAGGTATCCATACTAGGAAAGATTATTTTATGCCAACAGCTAAGTTCCCTAACCGTATTGTTTACTACTGAAATAGCAAACACCATACAGAAACTACAAATGAGAAAGGCAAACACTGTTTTCACAAAGAACTGGGTTATGTAAGAGCTTCAGCATTTCCCTTGAGGGATTGTCTTCACTTTGTCTGATGAAGTTCAAGGCCTTTGTTCTAGCACCACTGACCTAGTGCAGTCATTTGGTAATGATCACTTTATGTTCACTTTGTGGCATAATTCATCACATAAAATTTAAGCAGCACAGAGTCAAATCCTCATCTGCCTCCTGTGAAAATGAGCAAGTTTCTGAAGGAAAAACCTCACCTTTTAATTTATTAGTTACATGACACTGAATACACTTGTGCTTTACTATCTGGACACACGCTAGAAGTCCAAAAGAATAGATACGGTTTTCTGAGACAACACAGAAATTATGCTCTTCATCATACAATGGAGTTCCCTGCTTTGACTATGCCCCCCAGTGCAGTGCCTCAACAACTCCACTCCTCACATCCTCTACTCCGGTGTCTTGACACACTGCTAGAAAGCAGTAGTCAACACCCACTCAATCTGCTTCACAGATACTTTTAAGTGTCAGTGAAAGCATTTTGGATGGCTAGAAAGATGCCATTTTATTTATTACATTAACAGCAGTATTAAAGATTGGCTTAAGAAATTCTCTTGCACTGGATCTTGATTTTCCTCTTTTTTTGCCTCTCAGGATAACAGCAAAGCTAGACAATATATATGCTCTTCATTGTATGCCTGCAGGTAAATACTGTTTATCTGTATAAAGTAGGTAATTTCTTCCCAGAAATGCTTTTAGGAATCTACAAGGCAAGTATTTAAATTCCAGAATGGGAGACCTGCTTTCGGAGAGTGAGCAGGACACTTTCCCTTCCACCTCAGGTTTGAGAGTGGAGCTCACAATGGTCTCTCTCCATGATGACAAGCAATGCCTCTGTGAGAAGCTAGACTAAATAAATTACTTTTTCCAGCAAAAATTGCTGTGACCCCAGGGGAGGTAAGGCAAGCGAGTCAGTAGTCAGATCAGATGGTTGCTATTCATTAGGGTGACTGTTTTTACGCATATATCCCACCAGAGAGCAGTACAAGCTGAAGAATAATCAGTGCTCATCCATCGGGATTTTTCACATGCCTGCTTCTGCTGCATTTATCACCACGAGGTAAAATCTCACAGCTCTTAATACACCAGATTCCTACTTACACCACACAGATATCTTTCTAGGAGGAGGAGATCTTCAGAAAAGACTGGTGAGTCATTCTTATTAGTCTGTGACAGGTATTTTGCACTGACAGTTGTCATTAAGAGTGATTGAGAGAATTGAGAAAATGCTCTGGGTACTTCTGTGATCTGTTCCTTCAATTGAAAAGAATTTCAGAGAGTCTGGGGCTCTGGTGTGGTCAGCACAAGACTGTACTACTTTCAGGGAATGTGCTACATTAATGCTGAAACTGATGCAGTAAAGAGAAATGGCAGAAATTGCATGGTTTGCTTCCCTCTTATGACTCACCAAGGCCCTGACCACAAGACCACTTCAGCAAGACACTAATAGCACAGCTGGGTGAAAAGTTTAGGGAAGAAGTATAACCTGATGAGTTGACTAATGAGAACACAAGCTCTTTAGACTAGCGTACAGGAAACAAGAGAAAAAAATGATGGATTGAAGAAAACGACAAGATGGGAACTGAGAAAGGAGGCAAATATGAAAGAAGCGAGAGAAAGGAAAAGCAGAGGTAGGGGAAAAGAAGTAGGCACCTAAGCTTTGAAGAAATTTGCCCATTCTTCCTAGGCAAGACTCACCCAATCTGTTCCTTAAAAGCAGCACACTAACATCTTTGATATGAATCTGAAGTACAGATCACCAGAGAGGAGTTTTGAGCAAAGAGTTACAAATGAGATGAAAAGAGGATATGCTAAGCCATTTCTTGAAAGCTGTCTGTGGTACTATGCATGCCTTAAGCACACTGATGCCTTGTACATGGCTCCTTCTTCTGTCTTCTGGAAACTGTCATGTGACTCACTATACTTCCAAAGAAATGATGAGATCTTCTTTTTCGCTATGTACTGTTTATCAGATGATTGAAAACAAGACACAAAATAATTTCCAGATTCAATTAGACAGTTAAATTGTGGTACAATGAGTAGACATAGGGTATGCATATTCTGGAGTGTGGATCCCAGAGATATTTCATAGGTATTTAGATAATGTGCTGGGTCCAGTCATTTGCAGAATAGGGTCAGTGATTGAAGTTCAGACTTAGGTCTCTTACAAATATGAAATTCTCCAAATCAGAATTTGGATGCATGCTGCTTTTCAGTCATAATAGTGAGACAGAAAAATCTTGACTTCAAGCAGATTTGGAGCTGTAAAACGGTGATCAAATTTTCAAATAGCATTCTCTGCTTGGTGATCTATTTCAGCCAGCTTTAAGCTGCCTAAGAATAAGAGTCCATCAATTTTAATTATGATTATGGCTTAAAAACAGTCCTGCTGCTGCCAACTAATGAAACAGAATATGCTGACAAGAAGGAATTTCATTTGCTACATTCTGAGCCAGATCAAAGTGCAAAAAAAAATGCATGCGAAAAAGAAACAGGTCTTGCTATTTGTTACCTCTCCTGCCTAGAGGGTAGGGTGAAGGGAGAGAGTCAATGCTGAGAGCTCCCCAGCAATTACAGTCATGTTTTAGATTGACTCTGCAAAAGCAAGGATGAGAAGGTATGATTACTGCTTAGCTTACAGCATACAGGTTATGTGTAGGAGAAGGCGAGGGAAAATGCATCCTGACTGTGTTGGTGGATGGTTGTTTCATTTCTGATTTTTTGTAAAAAGCATTGCAGATGGATCTTCCTCAAGCTCACCTTAAGCAGTGAACTGTAATTTTGAAAGAAAAAGAAATCCACCTACAACATTTTTAATGCCAGATAGTTTCTACTTTATATACACCTGCCCACTTTAGAGATTATTTGAAATGTAATGATGTTGTTATCAAAGTGTGAGATATCCCGGTCTTTGGATTAATTGCATAGGAATTAAAAATTATTGCATAGGAAGTCGAGAAGCATTTGAAGCTAAGTATTTTAAGTATCTCCTCTCAACCCCTCTCATTGTAAGAGGAATCTGTAAGACTGAAAATTAATTCTCCAAATATCATGTACATGCTATTTAAAGCAGAACAACAAGGACTTGCATGTTCCTTCACCTTTAACTTGCCAAGGAATATTATAGTAGCAGTTTTCTGCTAAATCTGTGATTTCTCCGGCTTTAGAGAAATCTGATGCTGTGTTTTCATGCTCATTTCTCTCCTCAGCATCCTCATTTATTTAGAGGAAATATCTAGGGGATATTTTTTAGTATCGCCTGAACCCAGCAAACTATATGCCTTGCAGTGATTCACAGCACCCTCTGTGCTATAATTGTCATTTCCATCCCCAAGATCCCACTGAAACAATACCTCCAGAGCTGTGCTGCTATTACTGATATAGAGTTAGGGTGAAAGTATGCAAGCTTCTCAAGATTCTGTGGAATCATACAGAAAGGGTGCACCATGAGTGGAAAACAGCTCTTGAAGCTAAAAATAAAGAGCAAATAGCTCTGAGTTTGCTCCCAGCTGTGCTGCATGCCTCCTTTCCTCTCCTCTGTCCCAGCTCCAGCTGTTTTGGGATTAGGTCACCAAAACACCCCCTGCTTGCTGCTATCTGCAATTGGCAGAATTAGAGGAAAGTTCTGTTGTTTCCAACACCCTGTTTCCTGAGCTATCAGGACCATCATGTGGGCAATGAAAGAGAAGGAAGACTTGCTCCCCTTGTTCCAGCATTAGACTTGCTCCATAAGGAAACTGAAAATTTCATTCCCTAGAAATGCCGGTCTTGCACTGTCAGAGAGGATGACATTCAGTAACTTCCACTTTCACAAGCTCACCACATATTGCACTTATTTCTGCCTCCCTGAGTTTTATAGATTTCTCATGATGTGACATAGGCTTTCCATTTGAACAGCCTACATACCTAATCCCTGGACCACATTTCTCACAGCTTTCCATCTTCCACCCACAACTCCGTTGACTTGTCAACACAAAGAAGCTGAACAGTAAGAGAATAGCAGAGCTCTTGAAACTGAAAGAAACATTTCAAAGTGTCACTCATAAAGATTCTGGAAAAAGATTCAACCTGGGAAGGAACTTTGAAACCACGGCAGCAGATCAGGGACTCATTTTTGCTGAAGATTTAAGATGATTTTATATGAAATCATGTCCCTCAAGTGACAAACTGGCAAGAAGAGAGAAAGGAAAAAGTTGATTTGCGTGGAGTTTTTTGGTGGGTTGGTTGGTTGGTTTTTTTGTATGTTTTGGTTGGTTGGGGTTTTGTGGGTTTTGCTTCTTTGTTTTGTTTTGTTTTTTGACAGTATTTGAAAGGAAATTTTAGTGAGGTTTCTTTTCCAGATGTGCTTCATATTCTCTCCCTGGGGAGCTGGGATTGCTCTAAGAATGTTCTTGGAGCTATTCAAAAGCATCCTGGACAACTGGCTCTAGGGGGCCCTGCTTGATCAGGGATGTTACTTTAGGTGATCTCCAAAGTCCCTTCCAACCTCAACCATACTGTGATTCTGTGCCTTGTTGAAGTTTACACGGGGCTGACTTGGACCACGTCTCTACCTGTTAAATGAGGGCCTTTCTCCCTCTTTGTTCCCTTGGCAATGTCCTTTACCGTGGGTAAGCTTCCAGAATGACATCTGTGAAAGTAGCCATATGGAATGGGACCATGCTGCCTTCTCCAAAACTGCTCTTGAACGTTCTTCCCTGACCTCTGCTTTCACACTGTGCCTGCAGCAGCAACTGAATGAGCCTTCTAGGTTTGTTGAGATATGTGTTTGAACTCCCACCCAGGAACTGGAAAATTGCTTAGCTCCAGGGCTGCTGCAAGCACAAAAGACACAGGCTATCT
Organism: Bombycilla garrulus; assembly: GCA_013400315.1. Taxonomy (NCBI): domain Eukaryota; kingdom Metazoa; phylum Chordata; class Aves; order Passeriformes; family Bombycillidae; genus Bombycilla; species Bombycilla garrulus. The sequence continues at coordinate 44,527 of VXBU01001772.1, forward strand.
ATGAGAGGGCTCCACATTTGGCTGATTCCTGAAGATGCATGTTGCTCAGGAAACTTGCAAAGGACAAACTCCAAGCTTTCAAGGAAAAAAAGCCAGAAGAATCTACAAGATTTGAGACCAAAATTCTGGGTGTGCATAGAGTAAGAGTTTTACTCTACCTTATATAGGTACTTGGTTTCTAGTCAAATTAATTGACTTCTATTCAAGTTGATTTCAAATTTTAAATTGCACCTTTAGGGGCCTTGGATATGACTGAAACAGGCAAGTGTTCTCCATCTACCAGTGGGTTTTTTTCCCCTCAACTTTAAACGGCAATCTTTAAAATAATTTCTCCATTGCTATAACAATTTGTGATACTACATAAGATTTTCAGGTTATTTGGGGGTTCATTTAGGAAAAAAGAAAGACGGAAATTATTTTCAGGGAAAGTAAGTGGCAAAATATTCTCTGACACACAAAAAGAGGTCAAAGCCCTTCTACAAATAGAGCATTTTAAACTATAGCAATTCTGAGAAAATTCATTACTTTGTCCTGTGGAAAGTTTTTCACACTTGTCACAGTTAAAGGCCAGCTTCTGCTGACAGGAAGGCCAAAAAGTCAAATGTGACTCAGTATAGTTATAAACACATCAGATTTTACATGAGGTCACTTGAGAAAGCAAAGGGGTCTGTTCTGGAAGCTTTTTTGCCACATTTATCACCATACAAGCAAACACTTGGTGTTACTAACACCTTGCTCATGGATTACAGAAATCAGCACTGTTTTTGGTTTAGTTCTAAGAAAAAAAGTCCATTTCAGATAACAGCACAGAAACTTGAGGGTAAACAACCAGCATATGTTTTGGGAGCAGCTCCATTACCTCTGATCAACAGCAACTTTGGTGGGTTGACAGGGACCTAATGGCCTCATGGAATATGTATGACACGAACAAGCCCCTCCGAGAGGCAGGAGAACTGGGTGAGACCTCTCCCTGATTGCAGTAATGCAGCACACTAGTACTGCATGATAAAGTCTCCCTCCCACATAGAAATTTTTAATTTCAGTTTTCAGCCTACTTTTGCAAGGCATCCACAAATTCACAGTCGTACTTCTCTCCTACAAAGCTATGAACACTTCAGTCCACTTAACTAATTTTGACTGCAGGGTGTGAAGCCCTTCCTTCCTCTTTAGGGAGATGCTCTTCGCTCTCTACCCCATCTCCATGATGCCCACATGAAACAGCCCAGAGGTGAAGACCTTAATTAGGCTTCTTAGGAGGTGAAAAAGACTTCCACAGGTTTCTGTATGGCAGGCAACCCCTCTCTAAATCACAAACTTGTCAGACCTTTGCAACTGTATTTTGCTGGAAATATCATCACTGTTTTTAAAAAGCAAACACACAAAGACCCCCAAGCCCTAAGGACATACAGACCACCATGTAATTACTGCCTACAGCTGAGGGGTTGGAATGATGATCTTAAAGGTCTCTTCCAACCAAGGCTATTCCAAGAGTCAACGATTCTGCAACAATTTTCTCTGCATTTCAGCACAGTGCACTGTTACAAGGCTCAGGAGCGCCAACATCACTCCTTGTCCTCTCCTCTAGGCAGCACAGGCCTAGCACAGGGGAAACCAGAGATGGTCAGGCATAAACAGCCACTACCTCGAATTTCAAAGCTAGTCTTGGAGCCCTATGGCAAGCCTGCACAACCGGGCAGCACCAAACTCAGCTGTGTGTTGAGAGGCCTCAAGTCCAGAAAGCACAGATGGGTCACCAGTATTACTGAGACACCCATATCACCTTGCTAAACCCAGAGATGACATCTGTCTTGTTCTCCAAAAAGGCAAACAGCAAACTGGGCCATCCTCCTCCATCACTCGCCTTCTCCTGGAGCGCCCTGCTGTGCCTTACCCCGGGGCCACTGCAGCTGTGGGGTCGCGATTAGCTTCCCCGCCCAGCATAGTCCTGAAATTTCTGGTTGATTGCAGACAGCACATCTCTGCGGTCTTGGCCCCAAATGAAAGGGATTGTCCGGTTAAGCAGAATCAAAAGGAAGTATTTTTATGTCTCAGCCTAATCTCACAGATTAGTGCCTGCCCTTTAAATTCCTCAAAAGCAGATTTCTGCCTTTCATGGCTGCAGGCAGAATAATCTCTTGCGGTCTCGGGGTCGGTCATTAGCGGCTGCCTAATCTGCCCACAGGGCTTTGGCGGGCGCGGCACTGACCTGAGGCCTTCTCCTTCCGGCGAGTGCTGCCGGCAGTACTCCAATACGAAGGACTCAGCAGACAAGGACGTGGCGTGCCAGCGGATAGTGGCTGTGTCCCAGCATACTGTGCAGTCCTCGGCTTTGATGGTGGGCACAGCGGGGGCTGCGGACACAAGGATACGTTAGCTGTACTGCCAGGAGGGTGCCCGAGGGGCGTCTTTGGAGGGGAAGGAACAGTCACCTCCTTGAAAACCCACGCGACAGATTTTTGCCCATCCAGCAGTGATCTTTTGCTTGTTTGTATTTGAATGGCAGAGGGTTACATTATGGGGAAAACAAACAATAAAAAACCTGCTGGGAATGCCATTGTGAATAGTTGTGCATTTGTCACATCCTTAGAATGGTACTTTTTTATGCCTTTCCTCAAGCAATGTTTCCTCATTTCTCCCAGTCTGCAAGGAGCAGAGCACCCAGGCAGCATTGCCTACAACTCTCCCTGCATCACCTCAATCCTGTCCTCAGCAGGCCCTACATGAACTGCATCAGAAACTAATGTGCTCCTGCAAAAATGATAGGGAGATGCTGACTTTCTGTTTAATTATGCCCTGGTTATTTTTTCAATGCTAAAATTCGGTCTTGTAATTTCTCCTTTTTAGAGATTCTGTTTAAGAGCTACAGCCCTAACTGCAGTACAGAAAATGGAATATAAAATACTGCACTAGCTGCAAGTAATCAAAAGCTATTGTGTGAAACTGCACATTCAACACTGTAGGCTGAAAATGGATTAGTTGCATTCTCTTGCTTTTTCCCATTCTGGGAAATAGCAACAGAAAACACCTTATGACCTGTTGTGAAACTCACATAAACAATCCGAATGCCAATTCTAAAAGAAAAGGTACTAATTTAAAAAGAAAATGCTTTTGGGGTTCCAAATAGTTTAAGAGAAAAGTAGGGATTAGATAATTTTATGACAAGATAATCTAATAGAATTACAGGAAACATTCCAGATGCATTCCGTTTTTTTAAGAAAAATATTTGTTTTTACTAGAAAAGGAAGGAAAAACATCCACAAGTATTTAACAGTTTCCTGGTTTACTGAAAATCAGGAGGTTAGCTGTTGAGGTTAAGATTTGCTTTATGTTTTACTACAGGAATAGCTGATGTACATATTCAGCAGAACAATGAATTTGTGGGATCAAGCATCATCTGGTAATACCTCTTTGTAGCTTCCTTAGCAATAGTTCCATAATTCTCTTCTGATACATTTTATTATTGTCTGTTTCTAAATGCATTCTTGCTAAAGAATGAAAAATTAATAGCTGAATCCCCTAATACCTGCACTCAGCAGCTACCTACCTACACACATACCTACATCAGTGTATGTGTAAACAGTATGTCACAAGATATTAAGCTTTTTTTACTGTGATTTGAAAATACCTTTCTAAAGAGTAACTGAAATGAGCATACCAAAAAAGCTGTTACTGTGCTTCTCAGATTTTTTTAACAAATTAACCGCAGCTAGAATACATTATCTAATTTAACTGTAATATTCTGGAACTCATGTAAGTGATTGTGTAAGAGGCAAGAAGCCAACATGATGAGGTTGGCTCACAAACGTTCTGAGCAACAGTGGGTGTTTTCACTTCTGTGTCTTTAGGACTGCGAGGAGGGATCGCCAGGAGATCAGTTGTAGGGGAGGAGTTGGGGGATAGAGGGATATTTCCTGCCTTCAGCATCATCCCCTCACAGAAAATACTGTTTGGAAACAGAATGTTCCTCAGCGGAGGGAAGGACAAACTGTGAGTCTGGGAGGTGGAGGAGCATGAGTCAGGGTGTTCTGGGGGAATGCTACAGCAGCATCTACCTGCACGTGCGACAACTCTCCAGGCTATACTGACACCTCCACAGGTGCTGTGCCAACAGAGAAATTTTATGGGCATTCCCAGCAACTGGAGGAGTCTCAGCTTTGTTCAGCTATTAAGGTGTATATACCTGTGACTGCATATGCCAGCAAATTATTTTCTTGTACATGCAAATTTAATCTGAATTATTGAAAATAAACTCTACATTCTTGCTTTTGAGTTCATTGGGCTGCTTCAGGAATTGAAATATTTTTTCTTTAGATCAAAGCAGCTGGGCTCCCACTGAAGAACTGGCTTTCATTACTGGTGCTCATCTTTCTGCCTTTGGTGTTGAAGAGATGCAGCAATTTTTCAGCAGCCAGTCCTTAGCAGTGCCCCCAAAAGTCCATCTGGGGCTCATGCACTCCAGAGGGAGTTCAATTGAGCTTTGAGAGAAGGTGTTTAATAACCCCACATTTTACCCAGTTTATTTGTTTTCTTAAAGAAACAGGCTGAAGGAAGCCATTAAAGACTCATATATAACTTTTCTTAGAAGGATTAAATTTTTTAGGAAAAAGTATGGTTAGCCTAACACCAAAAGACAAAGAGATTTCTTAAAAACAATGGTTTCAGAAAGGTTATACACCCTTTTAAAATTATTATTTATTAGCTAGCAATAACTCATAATTATTTGTGCAGAAAGTCTGCACCATGTTCACAGTTGCATTGCTGAGGCCAAAAATTTGAATTTCCCCTTTGAGTTGTCTGGAAAATAGTCTTTGTTAAAATATAAATCACAAATTAATTGTCAGGGAGAATTATCAACAGATTTAAAGTCTAGTAGTTTAAGCAAAAGGCTTGAAGTTGTGGCTGCTGCCACGTGATTTTGACAAGAAACTCAGTGTGGTACAGAATTTTTTACTATGAAATTGTTAGATATCTTTGCCTGTATTTGTTATTGCAGGAATGGAATAATTTTTTTTATCCTGCAGCATTGAAAAAATTGTCTGACAGGAGGGCCTCAAGAAAAGGATGTTCTTTGCTTGTCATTAAAAAAGCAGTTGTTTTGTCAATACAAATTATTAAAGAAATTAATGCTCAGAAAAATTAATCAGTCAAATGAAGCTCATAAGCAATACTCATCTAATTACTCATCTCAATTTATACTACTTAAACAACAGCAGAGCCTCTCAGGCACACCTGAGATTTGTGTCTCACTGAGAAAGACACAGTATGTAACCTCAGCAAAGCAGTCCTTCCCTTGAAAAATTAATACCTTAAATCAATGCAACACAGATGTATTCAGGTGGATGGGAGAGAGGTAAAACATGCAGCCATCTCCTCCACTGTGGAGGAATGTGAGAGGGAGCAGCAGCAGAGAGCAGCCACGTGGCTTTCCCAGAGCTTCCATGGAGAACTGCAATACACTCAGAAGATAAAACACATAATGTGCTGCCCTGATGCCGCAGCCATGTGGCCCAACACTGGAAACATCTTTTAAATTGAATGCTATCAAGTTTCATCTCAAAAGCAATTATGCCGCAATGTCTTAGGGAACAGGGGAATGACTGTGAACTGCCTACTATCTGCTAGATGGGCTAAATGATGGAGTTTCTTCTGTGTCAGTAACACTGTGGACTAAATTGGCCTAAGGACCTGAACCTTGTAATAATCAAATGAAAAAAATGTACATACCTGTTTTAAAAATGGCTTTTTCACTGGGTAAACTGCAGCCTGTGCCATTCACAGCCATGATCCACACACTGTAGCAGCGATCTGGCTCCAGGTCCTCCAGAATGCAGTGGCTCTCTTTCACTGTCACTCTGTACTCTTCCACTAAGGCTAGGAGAACACACACATGCACAGGACCTCACACTCATGGCTGCACTGGTAGGGCTTACAACAAAGCCTCTCAAATAACATATTAGAAACAGTCCATTAAAAAAAATCCAGAAGTTATTACTAGCCAAGATCTCTGTATTTCATTCTGACAGAAAGCTCTTGATGTGCTCTTGAATTGAGAGTACACAAATGCCATTCATGGCAAGTGGAGATTATTGCCCTCAGTACTACTGGACTGCAAGTTTGGGACATGCATGTTGGTAGCCAGCAGTTATCAACTCTGGTGTTACCACTCTATAAAAAGAATTCCTTATAATGAACTACATAGAACTTAGCTATAAATTACACATTATAAAAAGCCCTTAACATCCTTTAGCCTGCACATGTATGCATATCTGGATTTGTGCAGAGCCTGGTCACTTAAAGTGACTTTGTGTTCTACTTCAAGCTTTTTAACAAATGAGCATTTCAATCCCCTTTATTAAATTTCCAATTTTAATGTTTGAAATATTTTGAAAAAAATCTTTGTCTACATGTGGAAATGCTGACTATCTTTTCCTAACACTTTTTCAATGAGGACATATTTCTGAAGCACATGCAGGGTCCTAAATACATAATGAAACCTGTCCCCTTGGGATCTCTGTCTGCAGTCCCCATGAGTCACAGTGGGGCTGCATGGACATATCCTCTCTGATGGTCAGGCCCCATTCATAAAAAGGCACTTTAACAGGTGAAAACAACTGCCCTTGACTTTACAGACCATGATATTATCTTGCATTTGTGGGTACAAAGGGGAGAAGAACAGCATCTTCCTCACAATCTCCCCCACCATTGCCTGTCTTTAGTTCTATACATGATGTCTTCACAGCCATTCTTCTTCCCATGTCCTGGGCACTCCCTTGCAGCTCATCCTCCCATTTGCTTACCTCAGGCCAGGGCAGAAAGGTCAAAATCTTACACACCCCTTGCATCTTTGGTGGCTTGCAGCTCCTCCATACAGTAGACCTGGAAGCAGTCGATGGCATCCCCGTCATTCACAGCCCAATAGACAGCAATGGAGGTGCTGGTGGCTGAGTTTGGCTCCTGAGGTATGACAGTCGGTGACTGTGGGACTGAGAGGAAAGTCACCCATTGTTATACTTGCTCCTGTGTTTTCAGCCAAATTACCTACAAATTCATGAGTCAACCTAATTTCTTATTTTCACTCAGGTTGCTTATTTCCACAGAGCAAGTACAGCAGGAAATACAGACTACTGGTGCACTTTTAGAGCAACAGATCCTCATAAACCAGGAACAGAAAAAATTATCTGCTCAGTGTTGGAAGCCCTCCATTTCCCTCACAAGACTGGATGCAGTCCTAATACTGGGACCACCCAAACCCAGCACAAAGCATGTGCCTACACCCTCCTCCAGAGAGACATGTGTATACTGATCCCGGAAACATGGGCAGCGTTTCTTGACCTGCCACACCAGGAGGGGATTCATGCAGTGTGTCAGTGCCACTGACACTGACAGCAGCAGGGATGTGCTTCAAGCAGAGAAGGCTGTAACTACACTGTGGAGCAGGGAGCTTCCTGCACTCTTGGGTCCACCCCTGCTCTGGGGTGGACTCCTACTGCACATGCACAGCTTGGCACTCCTTCCTACCATGGTCATTTCCCCACAGACCCAGGGGACTGAGAATTCTTGGTTTGCAGGTGAAACTGATCTCTGCCAAAGCACCTGAACCCCATGGGTCTACTGGGATCATTCCTCACAAAGTGCTTCAAAGATTTCCAAGGCTGCTCAGCTTTCACACAAACTTTTGTCTCCTGATCGATACAGATCCAGTCCCAGATGAGATATTGTTCACCTCTGTGATTATGTCATAGAAGAGAGGGAGGGAAAAGAAAGAAGCAAAAAGCCCCAAAAGATGACAATTGTTAAAGTGATTGCAGGGAATGAAAATACATGGTTTTATTTCTTCACCCAGTAAATTTCCATATTTCATGAATTCTCTTAGACTCTCAGCACAGAGCTTTAGCTTTCTTTTCAGTTTTCTCCACAGTAATGATGATGATCCCCTGTGGCATGAACAAGGCAAATGCAGATGCTGGCTGTTTCCTTATGATTTATACAGAGAGCTACCAGTACAGTAGCATTACATCTGTTTCCCATTGAAAAAAATATCCTTCTCATTGCTAAAAACAATCCTCATTTTGTCTTTTGACTGCATCTAGAGTTGGCAATTAAGAAATGTATCTTCTTTAGGAAAATACTTCCTTTCAGTGGATGTGGTGGGGAAACCATTTTTTTTCTCCATAAAGTTGCCTAGAAACCACTATTTTTGATCACAGAAACCCCACAGTTGCAAGATTTATTATTATTCCAAACCTGAACAGAAGCTAGTTTACTAAATGAAACTTCTGAAAAAAAATCAGAGATCAAAATTCAGTTCAGCAACATTGTGATTTTTAATTTCCTTTTGCATAATATGAGACTATTTGAAATGAAGCTATTTCAAAAGAAGCTGAACTGTTCTCTTCATAAACAGAACATTTATGCATTGTCCTCTTTTATGTGGTCCCTTTTAAAGTGAATTTTAATTAAAAAATTAGGTATTTGCAATATGAGTTTGGCTAAATTATATTTTTCAACAGAAAAGTGGCATATGTTCTCATTAGTTCAGTTTTCATTGAAGTCCTGTGGTGTAAGAAAGTTTTCCATCATGCTATATAATCTCCACAGTAATCCATGTGTTTTCTGATGTAATGAGAAGCAATATTTCCTTCATGTTATAACTGCATATTAGGTTATTGGCTTTTTGCAAATATCAAAATAAATGCTATACATATATGTGTGTGTAATGTTAGATAGAATAATAATGTAAGGGACAAAGACATTTTTTTCTGCTCATGGAACAGGGGGTGGTGAGGGCTAAGCAGAAGAATTCCTTGCATTCCTAGAAGAGAAGCACCTGAGCATCAAGGGAGGGGTTTCAATGGTCCTTTATTAGAACCAGTAAAACCGGACTAATGGATACCAGGAAAACGACTGGAATGAAAAATGCAAGATCTACAAGGGGAGGGGTAGTACAGGTGGGGTAAGGGGGGACCCAAAAGAGTGTTCTGAATGATGCATGAGGGTTTATGAATATACAACATGTCTATGCATTTAAAGAAGTGTTTTCTGAAGTAGTGTGTGCTCCTTGGTAGGACCCCAAGGCACCCAGCCATATGTAACTCTTTGCTTTATGTTTGTCTCCTATTGTCTTTTTATTAAACCTTTTTAAATTTTACCAAGACAGTGAACTCTGTTTTTCACACTTTGCAGTGTGTACTTGAAGGAGAGCAGACACATTCCTCTGTGACTCTATTGGAAACTACAGTCAGCAAAGGTCCTCATCTTCCCATATAAAAGGCTAGGACTTGCAGTGGACTTCAGAAATAATTATTTTAAAATTTTCAAATTATTCCCGCTCTTCTATTCCCAGGCAGAACCTGGGTTCCATAATGCTCAACAGCATGCTGCAAAGAGTTTTTTTGCTAATGCATTTATGAATGGAAATTGATTACATGAAAGGAGGAAGAATTTGAGGGAAAAGGGCTTTTCATCAGTGGATATGGAAAATTTGGAAATGGAGGAAATTTTGAAGGAAATATGTTTCTGAAGTGGTGAAAATAATGTTCTACAAAATTGTTCAGTAAAACATGATTCTTTCTGAAGGAAAACACATGGGTTGAAGAAACTTGGCACATTCATATGCATTTCCTCATGTGACTTCAGTGAAATAAAATTCCAAGTGTCTGAAAATGGCCCCAGTATGTGATAAATTATGTATTCAAGCCATTCAATTCCAAATCAAGTTTAATGTAGACATGTAACTATTTTCCTTCAGGAAGGCTGTAATCTTGAAAAAACAAACTATCAAATAAATAAGAAAAAACACACCAAATTTTTGTCTACTGCTTATCAAACTAAAAATCATGATAGCAGTTGAAATACTTTGCAGTAAAAGTGATGACAGAAAATTAGGTATGTTAGAGATTAATTAAGCATGAAGGATAAGGAGCTTTGAAGATCTCTTACTAGTGGACAATGATTCATTTACAGTTTGTCAAAGCAAACTAGTCTGGAGCCAACAAACACAGTAACTAATGCAAAGTAACTGAGAAAGAAATCAGACTTCAGCAGTTTAGGGAAATAAATGTTGGAGTCGCTTGTGGGAAAAAGAAATATGTGGCTCTGTCTTCCTGTATGACCTTGCCAGTAGGCAGCAGCCTAGGAGGAATGAACGGTTGCAAGAGGAAGTGTAGGAACTAAGACAAGACACACAGCACATTTACACCAGCAAGTTAACTGGCAGAGTGAGTTGCAAAATGGCACTGCAATAATGCTGCATGCACAAGTGCCTGTCCAGCTGCACCTAAGAAGCTTCAAATGCCACTGGCAAATTCATACACATCTGGCAAGGACATTAATATCTTGGATATATTTGAGTTCCTTTAAATCTAATAAAAGCAGTGGTGTGGAGGTGAGACAATGTCCCCATGCTGACACTGGTAAGTGCACTCTGCTCTTATTAGACACCATAGAGTCTGCACAAGGTGAGCACTTCTGCAATGTCCCATTAGTCTTGAAAATCCAACCAGTGAACAAAGCACCTTAGGGAATCTAACGCTCTAGTTTCAGTGCCCAGGGACCAAACACATGAGAAAGGGCCTTCCCTTCAAAACCCAGGAAGTGACTATGATGGCAGTGGTACATGTGATGATGAGTGGGAGGCCACAAAGCATGACAGTGAGATGCAAGATTCCTAAACTGCTGTTCTCTTGAAAAAGAAACCCTGGAGTGAGGTCCCATTATGAAGAAAATGAATCCACAAAATGGTGCTGACAAGATCTTCGTTGACAGCTGTCCAGATCTAGATAATACACCTATATATACAGGAAGAGCAGAAAGCCCAGTCAGGCTTTTTAAAGGACATGAAATACCAGACAGAGATAAGTAAACCCCTTTCTTATGCGCAGTTTTCACTACTACTGTCCTAGGCAGAGACTGTTTCTAGCTATAGTTACTTTCCCTTCACATCCCTTTGGTCTTTCAGGCGCCTCCATGCACTTGTGACAAGTCCAGGGACCTCAGCCATCAACCAGCCCCCATACACATGCTCTCATTGCCACACCAAGCATTCTGTGCTGCCACCCCCACAGGAAGAGAGCTCAGGAGATGCTTTGATGGCCTCTTCTCTCTCTGCATGCAAGTAAAAGCAACTTCTTTAGCCCTGTGAGATTTACAGATCAAGACCTTCACTTTGTCTGAGGTACAGATGTCTGAAATGATGCAAGAATCACCCCAGTTTAGCACTTTTCCCTCTTGCTCATCTTACTATACCTACTATAAGCCAAAAACTTGTGCACAATTATACTTCATTTTATATTCAACTGTGATTGCTAATTACATGGTTTTCAAATCTCTGCTTCTCAAATAGATTCTGTTTTTAGCTTCCTTAAATCTCCAAAATATTGCCAAAATGTTAGCTTTTCTGAAGACAATATCCGTAGTTTCTTACCAGCCACGTGTTGTAAGGAGTGTTGATTGCTTTGTCCTGGACTGTCTGCATAGTGCTCAAACAGTGAAAAAGCATTGGGCACCTTCTCTAAAGAGAGAGTGGTATCCATTGCAGAAAGTAACCTAATTGGAAGAAAACACATATCTGTCCATGTAAATCCTTTGTGGTACTGCATAATTTTCTAAAGGTCAGAAGCAAAGACCACATGACATATGCTTCTCTGAATATTTCCTGGGAACTTGAGGACAGCGTGCAAGGAGAAGCTGTCTCTCTGATTTTGAACATTTAGACCATACTGCAGTTTCGAATCAGGAGCACAATGAGAGTGCACATGGTCTGTTTACACTTAACCCATGAGAATACGAAAATGTGGAAATTCTCAGCAAGACTCTCAAGAACACAGGGGTTTGGGCTTGCTAATGCAGTGCCTTTAAAGTTTCAAACCTTAGAGATAACTACAGCAGCTGACTCCAGAGATGTAATGTAAAGCAGCTGCTTGTGGCAAGCAAAAAAACATGAGGGGGAAGATAGATTGCACTTAATTAGCTTGTATTTGCTGGGTTCATTATATGAAAAAAACCCAAAAGATTTTTAACTCTGGGACAGAAGCAGCCTCAAGAAAATGGAATAATTTTTTTTTCAAGGCATCTGAATTTTATATTTCTCCCCTTCATTTTTTTCATTCACTCAAGTAGTTAATTATAATATAATTACAAAATGAATAGAATAGAATAGAATAGAATAGAATAGAATAGAATAGAATAGAATAGAATAGAATAGAATAATAAAGCATAATCCTAACAAAGCACAACAAATATAAAATACACTTTCTTCAGAAAAACATGCATTGTTAAATAGACTTGTTCTTAACCTATTTTAAGTAGAGAGGTATTATCAAACTAAAGTAATAACCAAGCCCATGCACCAAACAGAATATTGTGTGAGTAAAAAAGTAAAGATCAAGTGGACAGAAAGCCTTGGAAAATAGTTTTGTTCCATTTTACCTGCTCTAATCATATGCAATAAATTAAATGCAGATACATGGCCAGACAGTTTGACTTGCAACAGGTAAATCCAGATTTATAGTTCTAATTCTGGAGATTAATAGAAACCTTGAAGGGATGTTTGGCACATTCTCTTCAGAACACTCTCCTGGGGTTGTAATTTGACTGCAAACTGAAACCCTGGTGTCACTGTCCATGTCAGCACACATATCCCTGTGATGGCTGAGGCAGCACTGACAACAATATGTTTGATATGCACTGCACAATGCCCAAGCCTTCTGGGGAAAATCAGGAGTGGTGGGCTGGGCAGTGCAGTTTTGGGGGCTTGCACAGGAGAAGCCTGCATCCAACTGCTCTGAATGTTTTCTCTTTACCCTAGAATTTTTTTGAGGGGAGTATGGGCTTATGGTTGAAAACTTCTCTCATAAAGGATGGGACTCACCACAATAACCCCCTTGAGAAAATCCCACATGGCAGAGAACTGTTTGTGATTGTTTGCATTTACTGATGTATACAGGCAGACCATGATGGAGTTATGATGAGGTACCAGCCCTCTAACACACCCTGAATCAGGCAGTGCCGGAGGAAAGCCACAGAAAAACATCAGCTCATAGTCTCCTAGTCAGGTTTTGAAATCTACTTAATCTCATTTTTCTGGAGTTGTATTCAGAAATATAGTCAAACTACCTGTGTTGCTTTGTGTTATAACCTTACAGAGAATAAGTGATAAAGACTAGTGAAAAAAAGAAATGTATATGGTTGTTGTAAATGTATGTATTGTAGTAACTACAAGGAGCATCTGCTTAAAAATGTCTGTGTAGAGATTTAAAATTGAGCTGATGTTTTAACATGCTATTTGTTTAATTAATGTATTACAGGACATGTGCAAAACACTTCAAAACCAGTCAGTTAGAGCAACAAGTAAAGAGCCCTTTTCTAAATTTCATTATTTGCAAGGTTTATAAAGGTTTAATTAAGGATTACTAGCAGTTTTTTCAAAGCTCATAAATACTAAATTGTAGCATGCTTGGCCTAGTACTCACTACAGTGCACTTAGCCCATACTTCATGTACCTTTTATTCAATTCTTTAGATGACTAGATAAGGGAAAAGAAATGTGTTAGCAGTTTTCAAAACCTCCGAAGTGTTGAAAGGCTAATCATGGTCATCTAACGGTCTTTCCACTCTCCACATAAAACACATAGCTTTATTGATTTGAGGTTGTGTGGAATGCTACTCATTCACACCAGCAGAGAATTTATTTTCCTAGGAATATTTCATTTCTAAGCTCTAGCGCAGCAGGGTATTAGAGTATAAATTTCATTTAAAGTGCTTGAGGGTCAGTATTCAATATCTAGGTTTAAAGATGGAGCATATTCAAGTACTTTTTAAACAAGGACTTTTAGAGAAAGAAATCACATTAAGGATAGTTAAATCCAAATTCTGGCTAAAATGTCGTTCCTAACTTCTTATTTCTAGAAGCCATGTGAGATTTGTACTTATGGAATTAGAGTTTGTCCCATGCCCCAGGAATCTTCAGCTAATGTTTCCCAGCCTGTGAACAAAAAAGTTCCTGTCCTTTATCACTAACAGAAGGGAGCAGGGAAATCCAGTGACTTTCACAAGCCTAGAAGAGAATTACAGATTACAAAATTATCTTTTTGCGAAAGCACCTATCCTCACACAATCGGGAAAGTAATCTAGATTTTTCATCCATCCCAAAATAGACAATATACCACAACATTCACATGGTTACGGGATGCTACAATATTGTGTGGCACAGAGCAGGGAAGAAAGCTAAATATTGGTCTATCATTTTGGGACCAGCTGGGGCATGTATGGGCTGGATGCTTGTATTTTGAAAGCTGGTTTAATTTACGTGAGTGATCAGTCTTTAGACTGTAATTTGACCTTTCTATTTCTGGCATTCCAAGATAGTTAATCTCCAACTTCCAGGCCACATGCTAGTTCCATAATGGGGGAAGATTATTATCCCAGAAACTCCATCCTCTTTGAGATTGGTAATATGCTTATGGAGAGAAGTACTATGGCTCTCTTAAGGACAAGTCTCGCAGCACAAGAATAGTATTGGAGGACTCAGGACCAGGAACACCCCATGAGCAAAGTTTAAGACTAATGACTGTATGAGTTAGTAAGTCCAGTCCTGCAGATTCCCTGGAGATGTTTTTAACATCCAGGAAGGACTGTTAGAGACATGCATATCACATGCACAACCCCAGCCTATCTCACTGCCATGGTTTCACCCCAGTCAACAACCAACACAGATCCTCACTGTTTTACAAGTAGTTTTTTATCACAGCCTCAGTAATTTAATAAACACTGTCTATCCACCATCCATAAACACTCATTTGGGGTGTTAAAAAACACCCCAAAACAACAACAACAAATCTCCCAAAATAACAATACACAACAAAAAACCCTACAGCTCAGAAACAATTTTACTTTTCAATTACATTTTCTAGTTTCAAAAATCACTTTCTTTTTGTTTATTATGATACATAATATGTATTTTATTTTTCATATGGTAAAATACCTAAATACTCTAATATCTCTTACTTCTCAGTTATTAATCCTAGATATATTATCAAGCTGTCTTTTCACATTCTTAAAAAACGAACAGAGCCATTTCACTAGCATAAGTCACATTTTTGTCCTGTGCGTCCTCTCTACAGTTCTGAGAATTCACACATGAAAAACAAGTGATCCAGCAGTTTCAGAGTGGAATAGCTGAGCTAGCATGATTAGCTATCTTAAAAAAAATCATTGACATCTAGATAAAGAAGTCCTTTCCTAACTAATATTATAAAAGCTACAGCATGCAAGCAAATTTTACTTACATTTAGGAAAACAAATCCATCCACTTCATCTGTTCCTTTTACTGTTGTCTCCAAAGTTTCCTTTGCTGAATCAACAGTTTGCTGGAAATTTACCATCTGCTCATACAGGTACTCCATTTTCATCTTCTTCACTTCCTCGAAGTTCTCTGATTTCTCATCATATTGTGCTACCACCTTCTTAAGCATCTCTTCATTCTGCTTTTCCAGTAAGTCTGCATTTTTCTTACAGTTTTCCTGCAGAATAAAATTACAACATTTAATGAATACACAGAAATTCTCAATTACCCAAACATGAGCCATCCACCAGATTCATTCTGGCACATTGACAATAAGACAGTTTTATTTCTGCAGACAAACTCCTCTGGGAGAAATATCTCTAGAGAAATACATCAAAAACAACCACAGCTTCTTTTTTTTTTTT
>VXBU01001772.1:60260-75962 GCA_013400315.1 Bombycilla garrulus
TTTTTCCTATTAGGGTTTAAAATGAAATTTTAATATTTGGTCAGTGAAATAGCAAGTCTGGCCAAAAAAATAGCTAAAAATGTATACTTACAACTGGAGTTAATGCAGTTCTCAAGACTTAAGAACTTGGGCAACCAGAACTTGAGATACTTGCCAACAAATTTAGATATTTCTCATGGGGTTCTAGATAAAGACACAATGTGAGCTTTCTTTAGGCATAAACAAAATTAAGGGAATTTTTTCCTTCAGTGTTTGACAGTTACATATTCCACTTTGCAGCAATGTGCAAAAAAGCAATCTTTTTTTTCCTCCAAAGTTAACACCTTCCAGTGAACTTCCAGAGAAGTCAATTTAAGGACTGGAGTAGCAGCCCATTTTAGTGGAAGCAATGATGTTGCACAACAAGGCAAGCATATCTTAGAAGCAATCTTGTAGAGGGAAAGAAAACTAGTGTGATAAAACACTGGACTTACCTCAACTGAGTTAAATCGCAATTCAATATCACTCACAAACTCTTCAATCTTCATTGACTTTTCTTCCAGTGCTGTTAGCAATTTACTTAATTGATCCTGAAATTTAAAATGTTTCCATAACTTAGGCAGATTATTTTATAAACTTTTTACACAGAATTTATTTTAGGTGAATATTTTCCTTTACCATGAGCCACCATTGGAACAATTGCTAAGTTCAAGTATCACCTTTACTGCAAAGACACAGAAATAGCAACTGGAACAGTCACAGAACTGTTCCCAAACCAAAACAAGTGAGCTCAGTTCGATAAGGTGCTGTGTCCATACAAGCTGTTGAACGTTATGAATTCCAATGCAGCTTTGCCAGAGAATGAGGGTACTTAGAGCCTCATGAGTGTCCTTGAGAGATCACAGTAACAAGCCCTTAAAAAGGAAGATAACGGAGGTAGTTGTGAGGGTAATAGATTATACCGTCATGGCTTTTTAAATTAGAATTTTAAAGTTAGGTATCTGTCACTATATAGATTGATAGATAAACAGATATACCTTTATGTATGTGTATGTATGTGTGTGTGTATATATATATAAAATTCCTATAAACAAGAAGTCATCAAAATCACTGGTTATGTGGAAACAAAAGCAGTCCAAGGCACATCAGACAACAGAGTGTTGTCTTAGTGTTTCGTGACCTTTTATGAAAATAAGTTGTTCAACTTGCTCCAGCACAATTCACAATTTATAAAAATGCTTTGTTTTAATTCAATGGCATAAATCTAAAAGGAAAGTTCTCTTCCTTTGTAACAGCTTCTTATTATAGCAAAATTTTAGAGCTAGATTTGTAGAAAAAAAGCACATGACTTTACATTAATTACAAATGTCACATTGGACGGTACAGTTGAAAGCTCCCTTTAAAAATATTTAGGGCAAATCATCAAGATTTGGAAACAAATTTCTGTTTGTCAGGATGAACTGTAAAATCTGACAGATGCTATCCATAGCTCATTTAATAAACTGTGAAGCTATGTTCTCACAGTTTTCACGCAATAATAATAAAAGATTAATTTCAAAATATTTAAAAATCATGCAAGAAGCATTTTGCTATCTTAATGTTTTCTCAGTAATTATACAGAAGTAACAAGAGACATACAAATGCAGTCTCAAAGTAACCTGAGCCCTGAGTGTTGGAAATCAAGTGAAGGCAGGTTTGTGTTGGAGCCAGATTTAATACTGGCTTCATATCCATGCTCCACAGCCAGGGAGTGATGTCATGGGATGTTTATTTGGAGCCTAACTTGACTCCCTGTAATGTGGGTACATTTGCGGGGTGGCTGGGATCTGTGACTTTATTGCTGACTTACTTGTGCCTTGTTATCACTACTAAGTCAAGCATGAGTGGCCATATATAAAAAAACAACTCTGCATCTGAGCTCCATGGAGATAGTTTGCAAGTACTGATATTTGAAACTGTCACATTGACTCCTCCTACTTTTGATTTCTCTCTTCTACATATGAGGTAATATAACATAAATACACCAATACAAGCCCTTCTGGAATTTCAGTAAAATGACACGAAATCTGTATTCCTGTCAAATGAACATGAGCTGAAAGAGAGACCTCACCTTTACTGGGGTGAGAGTAAATAGCTGGTAACCAAGAAAGGAACATCTGTATTATATGTTCACTTGTACATGAACAGATCTGATTTTGGAGAAGTGAGGTATCAGATACATGTGTTTTCACAAGCAAAACTGCACTTTAATGAACAATCGCTTCCACAGAAAAAGCATTTTCACTAGTATTTATAGAAATGGAGTAGCTTACTGAAATTGAGGATATTTTATCTGTCTTTTAGGGGAGAACAGCTTGAATAGAGTGGCAAGAGGTAGGACTTTATAAACTCTTACCTGTGCTGATGCCACAATACTATTGGCAGAAATCACAGAATGATTTGTGTTGGAAGGGACTTTAAAGACCATTCAGTTCCTATTTCCTTCCACTAGACCAGTTTGCTCAGAGCCCCATCCAGCCTGACTTTGAACACTTCCAGATGTGGGGCATTCACAACTTCTGTGGACAACCTGTTCCACTGCCACCTCATCCTCAGTGTGAAGAATTTTTTTCCTAATGTCTAATATAAACCTGCCTTCTTTCAGTTTAAAGACATTGCCCCTTGTCCTGTCACTACATGCCCTTGTAAAACATCCCTCTCCAGTTTAAGGCCATTTTGCAGATGAAAGTGAATAGAACAGAAAATAGGTTGACACTCAACAAAACTGTGTAGGGTAATTTGTCTAACACCTCCAAGCAACCGACACATATAAGTGGGACAGGGAACATTTTATGTACTTTATGATGATACCGGTCTCCACTTATGGAGGTTTCTGTACATTGTCAAGTGAAATGAGCTGCTGCTACTCAAGTTTTATTTTCATAGAAATAACATTCTTCCCATTTCTCCTCCTACATATCAAAACCAGAACAAACTCGCACAGATAAGATTGAAAGATGGAAAGTCTGGTAACAACTACGTATAAACAAGGCCATTCAAACTTGTGAAAATTAAAATACCAGATTAGCAAGTCTAGGGCTCCAGAGAATATCTTATTAAGACAGTCTCCCTTCAAGATCTCCAACAGGTGTGTAAGAATAGTTTTTATTTAATAGATACTGTAACAGCTTCTGGACTGCTGCCTTTCCTTTTGACAATGCAAGAGGACTGGAGGAGTTAGCCTTGGTAGCTAATTTTTTTACCTAAATTAATTCTTACCTTCATCTTGGTTGCAGCATCATCTAGTGTTGTGACTTCATGGTCTTTATGATCTCCAAAAAGCTTGTCAATAGCAGATATTGGGCATTTGCAGTGGTAACAGTAAGTGTCTACTTGTGCTTTCTTCAGTTCTCTCTGTGGGCTCTCAGCTTGAGGAAAGTTTGTTGCTGATTTTTCAGGATACATCATCACAAAACCTGAATTTTCAAGCTCAGCAGGAGTTCTTTGTTCTGGCTCATTAGTAAATTCGTAACTATCAGCAGCATGATCAAAGGAGTCCCTGTCTTCAAATAACAGCTCCTCATGTGTAAATTGAGACAATATTTCATCTTGCAAAAGCTCTTCTTGTGTAATCACATCATAGTCCATTGACTCAGCAAAATCTTCATAAACATCAAGATGCTGCTCCTCTCTTTGCAAGTCTGGATTCTCTGTATGCTGGATGGTAGGAACACAGAACAGATGTTCCTGAGTAAACTGATCATCTACACTGTCTTCAATGGGAACCCTGACATATGGAGTGTACTTTTCCATTTGAGGAATTGCTGTAATAACCTGCCTTTCTTCCTGATTAGTACTAGCTTCTTGATATGCAGCTCCTTGATAATCCACTTGATGACTGTATCCTTGTTGACTTGACTGCTCTGGCAACTCTTCAATTCTTTCTATTGGTACGTTTTCTTCTTTTCTTTGTTCAGTGATACCAGTTCCTGCACCTGAAAGAACTGTTTTGCTTCCAAAAGCAATGGCATGTGTTGGCTTGCAAATTGTTGCTTGAATGTTGCTGTCAACCTGGAATTCGTCTCTCTCCATAAAACCTCTTTCTGATAGAACCTCAGTTTTGACATATTGAACATCACCAGATCCCTGATTCTGCTTAGTCTCTGAACTCCAAACCAAAATTCCTTCACTAAAGGACTCATCATCTGGTATCTGATCTTTTTGAGGCCTTATGGCCTTACTTGGAATTTCATCTTTAAGAATGTATTTTTCAAAATATATTCCAGTCCCATCATCTGTGTCTGAATTTCTGCTAGGGAAAGAAGCATTAGAATTACCACTTTCTTCATCAGAGGGAGTCTCATCCTTTGTCTTTTCTCCTACTGCTTCTGCATAGAGGTCCTTATATAAAAATGATAGAGCAGGTGGCTCCTCTAAAAGCTCTGGGTTAACTGCAGCAACAGTGGTGGGGAACAAGAGAGATCGTTCTAGCACTCCTTCTTCTGAATCGAAGAGTGGAGTCCCCACTGACTTCCATTCATCCTCTACATTTGTAATGCTTTTACTGCTAGAATCAATTGATTTTTGTAGTGGTAAAGGTTTTGATGCATCTGCATAGGATTGCATTTTGTTTTCTCCTTCTATGGTGCCATAAAAGACTTCATCCAGGTCCTCAAGTAAGGAAAATTCTTTCAAAGTATCTACATCAGTACTTTCTTTAAAAGATTTGGCTTCTTCCATTGATTCATTGGGGTCTTCTGTCACAGGAGACAATGAAATTCGTCTTTCAAACTGTGGCTTAATTGGGGATTTGTCATCAATCAGTGTGTATTTTTCAAAATAATCCACGTCAGCAGTACCATTATTAGGATCCAAATTTGCATAATTATTGTTTTCTGGCAACAGGAGGATATCTTGTTGAGTTTCTTCAGTTTCCTCAACATCATCCTTTTTGACTAATTCTATTAGGTCATGGCTTGCAGTCTCTCCCAGTATTGAGCTTTCTGAAATTTCTGTGGTTCTTCCAGAAGTTAGGGCTCTCTGGCCGTCCTCAACAAATTTTCTTCTAGATGAAGGATTTGTTTCCAAGTATTGTAATTTATCAGGCATGTGTTTACTTTCTTCTTGATCAACAGAAGAAATATGTGTAGGTGCATGAATATTGAGTATTTCATAACCTTCTGAAATTATATTAAATAGATCTTTTTGTTCGGTAGTCTCCAGAGCATGCTGACTGTCTTCTACAGCACTTGTATGTTCCATTTCTTCCTCTTCTCTTCTAAGGTAATGTTCAGGCACTTGAGATATTTTGCCTGCCTCCAGATGTTGCATTGTTTCAATTTTTGTAGGGTTTAAAGTACTAGTTTCATGTTTCAGAAGTTTATCTGGACTGTGATTATCTCCTACCAGAGATGGTAAATCATACCTTTGTGTTCTGGGACTAGTATCTGAGGACTTCCTGTGAGGAAATTTATTTGACTGTGATTCAGAAACTGTGAATGTATGTCCCTTAGTCTCTGTAGTCCCATGAACTGTGAATTCTGTGCAACTTCCAGCTGGGAATTGTTTTGATCCAAAATCAGAAGCTTCCTTTGGAGTAAGCTGAATTCCTTGTGTGTCTATATCTGCAGCCCCTATTGGACTAATTGAGTGAGCTTTCACCTCTTCTGCCAGCCAGCTAGCCAGCCCAAAAAGTGGAATATCTGGCTTCTGCTTTTCATCAGAACTTGAAGTAAGGGGCTTAATCTCTGCTGCAGGAAGGTTGCCCCTTTCACCAGAATAATGCTGAGTTTTGTGTGTCACAGTTTCATGAACAAGGTCTGATGAAACAACTCCCAGATGCTCCAAGGTTGTATGCTTTTGGTCTTCAAAACATTGTTGCATTTCACATCTATGCTCTCCTTCAGTATAAATGCCTGAAGCTTTGTTAGATTGCTTTCCAAGCAGATCTGCTACATCTGATAAAGATGATGGAATATTTTGTTTCTCTTCGTCATCCGTGGGAGCCACTGACACTGACCTTTCAAGTTCTGACTTTCCAGGTAATTTATGAAAAGGTGTAAAAGACTCTGATGATACTGCTTGCTGGTCTGCTACACCAGTCACCTTTGACTCTGTGGTCACTGACCTTGGCACTGTCTGTACATCAGGTTGTATTTCTTGCTCATATTGCTCAGCAGTGAATTTGGGAGAACTTCTTAGCTGGTCTGGAGACAAGTATATTGTGTCCAACAAACAGGATTCGGGCTTGTCTTGGTCTTGCACTCGAGATATACTCTTCAAGTGCACTGTCTTTAAGATTGCTGTTCCTGATGAACTGAATAGAATTTTTTGCAACTGCTTTTCACTGTGTGGTGGAATTACATGTTCACACTCTGATTGTATGGGCTGGGTAATATGTGGCTGCATATTTTGATTTTCTTGTTTGGGAAGGGACTGTGTGGGAACCAAATATTCAGAGACTGGTTTTGAATAAGGTGGAACTTCTTGCTGACATGTTTCATCAGCTGAATAAAAAGGAACTGAAGGTTCAGACTGCAGTTTTGAAGGTACAGTCAAGTAATCCTGACTTTCTAGAGTTTCTATTTTATCTGTAGAATATGATAAATATAGTTGTTCAGATTCTAATTGTCTAGCTGTGTGAAAGTAATGTGGAGTCTGTTCTCTCTCAGCTTCAGGTAAAATTTCACATTCAGCCTCTGACTTTGCAGCTACAGGTAAAGGTAGAAGACTTTCTGTATTCTCAGCTTCTTTTCTTGCAAAAAAGGACTCTGGCTCAGGCAGGGCAGTTTCTGAGTGTTCTGTTTTAAAGCGGGAGTAAGATATATCTAAATGTTTGGGGAGTGAGCCTCCAGTTACAGATGAAGACTTTAAACTTCTTTCAGGGATTGTTTCAGAGACAGTGTCTGAAGCATCCAAAGGTACAGACACTGTTTGTTCAGTAAGAGATGAATATGGTTGAATTTTGTGGCTGGCTGCTTCCTCACTGGAAAATGATAAATTCTGTTGTTCAGTTTCCAGCTGAGCACTTAGAGATGAAGAAGCACCAGTGTCTCGCTTCTGTGAATGTCCCTCTCTCAGTGGGGTCATTTCATGCTTTTCTGCTTTGTCAGTAGGACTTAATAAATCTGATTGTTTGAAGTCTGGTTGTGCAGTTCCCTGTTCCTCGGTCCTGACAAAGATATGTTCTGGCTGCTCTGTTTCAACATCAGAGGACTGCAAACTAACATGTGGCTGTTCTGGTTGGACCCCATCCCTCCACTTTGTTTCACCAGTGAGATATGGTATCTCTGGATGCTCCAGCTGGGCAGTATGTGGTTGCTCTGCCTTGCCATAGGAATATGATAAATCTAGTGGCTTTATTATATGAGTTTCTGCTTTGCCAAGAGAGTATGACAAATCTGGATGTTTTGAATTCAGTTGTTCTGGTTGCAGTTTCTCTGACTTTCCTGTGGAATATGAAACATCGGAAGGCATGAACTCTGCTTGTGCAGCATACTGTTTTTCTGTTTTGCCACAGGAATAGAAGTCTGGGAACTCCCTTTCCTCCAGGGATGTATTTGGTTGCTCTTCCACGACATGAGGACTTGAAAACACTGGCTGTTCCAATTTTAGTTGTACTCTTTCCTCGGGGTGTAATGTATAGCTTCCCCTCTCCTGTGTGACCTCCAGCTGTGCACTTCGTTTTTCTTCCCTAACAGAAGAGAACAAATCTATGTGCACTACTTTGCCCATGGTATCCATGACATCAGCATGTTCAGAATCTGGTAGGGCAGCCCAAGATGGCTTTGTTTTGACAAATGAATGCAACGAACTTGGTTCTTTCAGATCTGGCTGTGTTGTTTTATGAGGTTCTGCTGTGCCAACAGAGAATGACAAATCTTCATATTCTGAGTTTGCTTGAGAATTTTGCAGTCCTTCAGTTTTCTCCATAGAGCACTGCAGCTCAGGTTGTTCTGCCTGCATTCCTGCACCTTTCCATTCCTTTGCTTTGCTGAGAGATGATGAAAACTCATCTGTCTTTTCTTGCTCTGGTTGAATCTTTTCTTGCTGTACTGTGCCAGTGGAATGAAATAAATCTAGGCACTCCAAATCCTCATCAGCAATTTGAGTTTGTTGTGTTTCACCAACAGAACATGATAAATCCATTATTTCTGCCTCTGGCTGTATGATTTCATGGTGTTCTAATCTGCCAGCAGATAAATCTGAATGCTGTGATTTTGCACTTAAAGTTTCTTGTTCTGCCTCACTGAGAGAATGACATAATTCCAAATGTCCCAATTCTGTCCATGCTTTCTTGCCTTGTGCCTCTTTTTTGAAAAAATGCAAGAAGCCTGGCTTCTCATCTCCAGCAGTTTGTCTTTGCTGTGTTGTGTCAGGCCAAGATGATAGAGCTGGTTTTTCTAACACTGGTTGTGTAGTTCCTTGTGGCTTTGCTTTATCAGTGGAATGCAGTGAATTGGGATGCTTTGGCTCTGCTTTTAACATTTCTCTTTGTTCCATTTTTCCACTCTGGGATGGCACATCTAGAGCTCTCTGTTTCTCCTTTGCAGCTTGTGGATGCTCTGCTCTGCTGACAGACTGTTCCTCTTTACAGCATTCCACAGCTGTGTGCTCCCTCCATTGTTGTCCCATTTCCCTTGCCAGGGGTGCCAATCTTGCATGGCCTGGTTCCAGCTGTGCAGGTGGGAGTTGCTCCATTTTGTCATGACCATAAAATGCACCTGGCTCTTCAAATCCCAGCTGGATTGTTTCCTGCACTTTGCTGAGGGAATGTGCTAGACCAGGGTGTTCAGGTTTTAGCTGTGATGTTTGGAGCCCTCCTACTTTGAAAACAGAGTAAGGCAAATCAGAATGTCCCTGCCCTGGTTCCGCCATTTCTGTTCTCTCTGCTGTACCCACAAAAGGTGACAAATGTGAAATTTCCACTTCTGGCTGAACTGTTTTCTGTTCCATTTGTCCAAAGTGATAAATTTCCTCTGTTTCTTGTACCTGTGTGTTGTCCAGAGGAGATATTACATTAGTATGCTCTGCCTCTGGTGTAATTTCATCATCTGACCTATCAATGGAAAATGATACATTTGGTTGTTCCAATCCCTCCTTGGCATGTTCTAAAGTATCCCTTTTATCAGGAGAATGTGTTAACTTTTCTAGCTCCAACTCCTGCTTTGTGTCTTTCTGCTGCAATTCTCTGCCAAGAGAAAATTTTCTGTGTTTTTGATCCAATGGTGCTACTTCTTCCTGTCTTGTCTCACCAGTGGAATGTGACAAATCAGGATGCTTCATTTCCCACAATGCAGTTTCTGGATGTTTTGACTCTATTTGTGCAGTTGCTGGAGAAGTTCTTTTTCTAGCTACTTTAGGCACTTCTTGATGTTTAGACTCAAACTTTTGAGTTGACTGTTCTTCGCCTTTACGAAAGGAAAACAATGAATCTGAATATTTTGAATCCAGTTGTGAGCATGACTGATTTGGGTATTGAGATTCTACTTCCATACTGTCATCTTGTGCTGCTTCACCCAGGCTTCCTTGTGAATCCAAATGTTCTGATTTTTGCTGAGTTGCTCCCATGGAGTATGAGAGCTCTGGATGTTCTGACTCCTGCTTCACAATGTCACTTTGTTTTGATTCATCACTGTCACATGAAATATCTGGATGTTCCACCATTACTGGTTCAGTTTTTCGTTGCTTCAAATGGAATGGTAAGGTTGGGTTTTTCAATAATTTTTCTTGCTCATGAGAGGAATATGGTAAATCTGGATATTCTGAAGTTATTCCCATTTCCAGTGGAGCTTCTTTTTTACTGGAAGAAGGAAAAAATGTTTGCTCCAGCTCCGGACGTACTATTTCTTGTTGCTGTGATTTGTGTTGTATAATTTCCTTCTCTGTTTCTGTACTGACATAAAATGTTTTTTCTGGATATGCTGGCTCTGTTTTCATTTCTTCTTGCATTTGTTTACTGAATGAATATGGTAAAGATGGATGCACTAACCCTGGTCGAGCTATTTCTTGCTGTGCCAAATTAATTTGGTCTATAACCTGTGGCTTCTCTTTACCCAGGCTTTCTGAAACACCTGAATACTCTGTTTCCATTTGCACAGCTTCTTGTTGGTCTGTTTCCTGCTGTTTCACCTCTCTTTGTACAGTATGTTGTTCCCTTTTGCCAGAGGACAATGAAACATCTGGCTGGGGCATATTCAGTGGTGGTGTTTCCTGTTGCTGAGTACCAGCAGTGGAATAGGAAGGAAAAGACTGCTCCTGCTCCATTTGTGTAATTTCCCAGGGCTTTGCTCTGTCAGTCAATTGTGACTGCAAAGTTCCCGACTCCACTTCTTTTTGCATTACTTCCCCAGTGATAAATGAGCAATCCTTCTTTTCTGAAACTACTTGTACATTTTCATCTTGCTCTTCTTCACTAATAAAACGTGATTGCTCTGAACCTTCTAAGTTTCTCTGTAAAGCTTCTTGTACTGTTTCTTCCTGGGAATACAGTGAATCAGTTTGTTGCAGCTTTGGTTGCAATTTTAGATGTTCTGTTTTGCCAGTGGAAGATGTTGTCTCTGGCTGTTTCACCTTCAGCTGTGAAGTTTTATGTTCATGTTCTTTTTTGGTAGAATATGGCTGAACTGGATGCTCTGCTTGCAGTTGAGTAGTTTCTCCTTGCATTGCTGTGGCAGGGGAATCCAGCTTACCTCCAGACTGGAAATCCTGCTGTACAGGCTGTGGCTGTTCTCCTTTGTCAGTTTGTGACATTTCTTGCTCCTTTGTTTTATTCATGGGATATGGTAAATCTGAAAATGTTGTTTCCAGGTTCCCAGTTTGTTGTATCTCAGCCCTTCTGGTGGAATCAAATATATCTGGATGTACCAACTGGAATTCAGTACTGTTTTCTTTCTCTGTTTCCTCCATCAAACATGAAAAGTCTGAATGTACCAGTGCAAGCTCTTCTTTTTCTTCTTGTTTTTCTTTTTCAGGGGAATATGACTGTTCCAGTTCAAAAGGACTGAATGCTTGGTTTTCTCTTTCTTCCCTGGAAAGCAAAACATGATGTTCCTTTTCTAGCTGTGCACTTTGCATTTCCTTGGTTAAAGAAGATTCTGGATGACCCATCTCCAGCTGTGCACTTTCTGATTCCACCATGTCTTCTCTGGAATATGGTAGAACTGACTGCTCTGTTTCCAACTCTGTGCTCTCTGATTCTTCCCTTTCTTCCCTAGAAAAAGAAAAACCTGGATGCTCCATCTCCAGCTGTGCACTCTCTGGTTCTTTTGTTTCTTCCTTGGAAGAAAATTCTGGTTGTTCTTTCTCCAGTTTTGATCTCCCTGATTTCTCTGTTTCTTTTGTGGGAAAAAGCAGTTCTGGATAGTCTGTATCTGGTATTGCACTCTCTGATCCCTCTATTTCTTCCTTGGAATATGAGAGATCTGGAAGTTCTGTCTCTAGCTGTGCACTTCCTTGTTCCTCTATTTCTTCCCTAGAAAAAGAGAAGTCTGGATGCTCCGTCTCCATCTGTTCACCTGACAATTCCCCTGTTTCTTCCTTGGGAGAAGAGAGGTCCAGGTGCTCTGTCTCCATCTGTGTTGTCTCTGATTCTCCAGTTTCTTTGGTGGAATATGAGAGGTCTGGATGTTTAATCTCTATTTGCCCACCTTCTGCTCTTTTGTTTTCTTCAATGGAAAAATCAGAGTGATTGAAATCTACTGCTTTATTTATAGCTGAAGTTTTCTGTGTTTCTTCTGTTTCTGTATGAACAGGATATGAAATGCCAAAATATTTGTAATCTATATTTTCAGGAAGTGGTGGTTTTAATTTAATTCCTTGCTTCTCTGTTTCCTGAAGTGAAAAGTTTTGTTCAGACTTTATTTGGTTCTGCAAATTAACATTTTGAGTTTCTGAGGATGTGATCTTTTGACCATCTTCTCTTTCACCTGAATCTGTTAGACCTGAAGTTACTGATTCTGACAATGCAGTTGTTGATGATGGACACTCGGTTTCTTGCTTCTCTGTTTCATTTCCAGAATATGGTAAAAGCACATGTTCAGACTCAGACTGTGCAGTTTCTGATGACTGAGGAATAATATCTTCCTGTCTTATTTCAGTTGAAGTTGAATATTTGGATTTAGCTGACGGAACATCAGGTAAGTAAGACTTCTCTGTTTCCCTCTCAGGGTGTTCTGACATAGATTCCGTAGGCAAAATATGCTGGGAACTTGGTTTATCTAATTCACTAACAAAGTCTGCTGAAACAGACTGTGCAGAATTGGGCTGAACTTCCTGCTTCTTCACTTCATCTAGAAGATCTGATGCTGTCAGCAGGGATTGGTGTGGCTTCTTGTTTGCATTTTCAGATGAGGGAAGCAGCCCTTGTTTCTCATCAGACTTGAGTGATTTGGGAGTTGTTGGTTCTGTTATTGATGTTCTGGCCACAGCTGAATGACTTTGCTGCTTCCTGGCTTCTTCTTCGTTCTTCAGTGAGTGTTCTGAAACTTGATTTGGAGTCTCCAAAAGATGTTGTCTCTCTTTTCTTTCTTCCTGTGGAAGAGTTGATTCTTTCATTTTGTAAGGTTCAATATTTTCAGATGAAACATCATTTTTCGTAATGAGATGTTTTTCAAGAGGTGGTGTTGGTGAAGAAAAGCTTTGATTTGCTTGTTCTGAGAGCTGTTGTCTTTGCTTTCTTCTTCTCTCTGAAGGTGTTTCAAGAATTTTACTTCTTGCTCCCTGAATATGTTTTGGACTTATTGTTTCTGAGACTGAACCAAATTTCTGTAATCTTTCTTTTACTGATGTGTCAAGGAACTTTTCAGAATCTCCTGAAGCTGAGCTACTTCTCTGGATTCTGTTTTTCTCCAGTGTTTCAGGT
The DNA here is from genome assembly GCA_013400315.1 of Bombycilla garrulus. Lineage (NCBI taxonomy): Eukaryota > Metazoa > Chordata > Aves > Passeriformes > Bombycillidae > Bombycilla > Bombycilla garrulus. Next base: position 73,081 of record VXBU01001772.1, read on the forward strand.
GCTGTCCCAGTCCCTCCAAAAATTGAGTTGAACAGCTGGATTCTAGCTTGTACTGGTCCTCCAAGAATTGGACCAACTTTTCTCAGTCTGCTCTCCCTAAATATTGATCTTATCGGAGCACATTTTACAGGCTCTTCTGCAATATTCTCTAGATCTTCTTTGTTGTCCAACATTTCCTCATCTGTGTCTTGTGCTTCCACCTGCTCTACATTCAACACAGAGGCTTGGACATCTCCTAGAACAGTTCTTAGTTCTTGCCTCTGCATTCCAGAAGAGTCACGTTTTTTATTGCACTGGCCTCCCTTCGGTCTTGTAGCCTTTGGCAGCCTATTTGAAGATCTGCGTGTCCTTTTCCGAATGACCTTGCCTTCATCCATAATAAAGATAACTTTTCCTGGAGGAGAACCTACTGGTGAACTTTCCATACTGTAAAGATCAGAAGCTGTACTCGTTTCTGAGGTCCAGGGAGTAGAACATCTGCTCAAGCTAGTTTCCCAGGTTATTCCACTGTCTTCACTTTGGCATGTTACCATAGAAAAGGAAGGGTTAGTCATGATGTACTGCAGCTTGGGCTTCACATCTTCACTTTGGAAAAGATCTTTTAAACTACAAAAAAAAAAAAAAAAAGAACAAATAATAAAAGAAAGCTGTAAAAATACACAACAAATTTAATTATTGCAGGAAAAAGCTGAATTTCTTCATTAAAACAAAAATGGCTTTCAAAGTTTTTTCAAAATGCTGCATAAGCATAAATTTTGAAGTACAAGCATAAGAAATGTCATATTTCATCTCACAACTATATTTTGGATAAATCTGTGTAAAACTGCATGTTGCAAGGTTAGTTCAATGAAGGGGAGGTGTTTAAACGATCTTGACAATGCAGGAAGAACAGTTTTTGATCTGATCTTGTTTTGCCAGTGTGAGATTGAGCTGATTCTGGGGCTATTCTCCAGCATGTGTTTATCTCACAGTATAAATTAAACCCTTCATTAAACACCTCAAAGATACTGTCAGCATTTTAATAGCACCCACACTTGCTTTGCGCAAATGTGAATGATTATGCAATGCTCAAAGCAGTAGAGAGTCTATCCACTGGTTTGTTACTGTTTTCTCATATATTTTATCCTCTAAGCACTCTAGATACTTAACACAGTAATTTAGAATACATTCAACAATTAAAATATACTGACACCTCCCCAAATGAAACTGCAATATTTTATAAAGCTAGTTTTAAACCTTATGATGTGTAATCAATACACTATCATATGCTGCAACCAAATCTCTCAGCTAAAATAGTAAAAAGGCTGGAGAAAGGCTTTTCTGAGAAGCTTTAGAAAATAAAATTTCAAATTCTTCAACTTAAGAGTGTAAACATTAGCAAAGGCAATTAAGACACAATGTGTGAGGGGTTTAGTATTTTTAGGGTTGCAATATTTACTAAAAGTAAAAAAAAAAAAGGAGCACAAAAAACGTGATCAAAGCTCAACCCCAATATTTCCTGAGTAGACAGTAGTTCATTTATGGAAATCACACTGATGGAAAGAAAGGCAGACTATCTGCTGGACAAGATGTTACCTTCAGTAGCGCAGAAGCAGAGAAATCTCTGTCACTCCTATGAAAGAAGGCACATCTATGGCCATATAACATCCTGCTTCCACTGAACAGAGGAAAGGATCACTTTTCCACTGATTAGGATAAAGTGAAGAAGTGAAGTGGAAAAGTGGTATCAGTTTCTAAAGTGAAGAAACCTAGCTACTGATCAGGGATCAGAAAAGTGGAACCAATCTGACCAACTGCCAGAGGCTGTGGCCTTGCACCACACAGATGCCAGAGATACCTGCAAACTGCAGAGGCAGGGGGACACCCTTGAGAAGTAGGTGGCTCCGTGCCAGAGGGTGCTGAGCACCAGTCAGAAGGCAGAGGTCTTCGAAGGAGAAGAAATCCTGTGGAAAGTCCTAACTGCTTCATTAAGCAAACTCTCTGGACTTTAAGTTTTCTTGTAACAGACACTCAGTGAAAATGCTCAGTACCTAATGGAAACAGAAATGTAATCTTGCTGCTGGCGGTGCTACCCTTACCTTTCCATGAATTTACTTTCTAGAAGAAAGGCTGCATTGGGCTGGTCCATGCTCAGGTCTGTGCAGACCAAGGCATAGATCATCTCTGATGTCCTCGGTGCTAAGTGAAGGCTGAAGTCACCCTGTGGGACAGTAGCCTGACCAGCCCATGGTGGGACAACACAGTATCAAACTCCAGTGATGGGGCTTAAACCCAGTTGTGGTGATGGGGCTGGCCTGGGGATAGTGACTGGCAGGATAACTTGAAAGTCCACAATTGAAAGCGTAATACTAAATAATTGCATGTTAGCCAATCCCCTCTTGCCCCACAAAACCAGCCCTCAAACCGATTTAAGCCCCAGCATGTGCAACTGATTATCTGCCTTGGTGTAATACTCTAGAAAGGCTAGCTCCATATATGAAAACTTATAGGTTGGAGAAAGAGATACAGCAGAACATATCTATATCAATTTTTCTCTTAGTTTTTCCTTTGCCAGTTCCATGGCTTGGTATTGGCTTGGACATAGAAAAAGAAAATTAAATTTAAAAAAAAAAGAAAAATCAATAGCACAAATGAATATTTTATATATATATTTTTCAACTTTGAATAATTCTTATATTTTAAACTTATTTTTCTGCACTGCTTGGTGCTATTAAGTAAATCTTCACACAGAACAGAGCAGCACTCCCATTTGAGCTCCCAATTGATATTAATGAGAATGGGTTGCCCTGGCCCTTCCTATGCAAAAAGCTTGAATTATATGCATCATTATCTCATTTTCATGGTCATAAACTTGTCACAGTTCATATTCCTCTACAGTATAG
>VXBU01001772.1:87057-99150 GCA_013400315.1 Bombycilla garrulus
TAACTGGAGTAAACACAAACCTCCAAGGACAGCTTAATAGAGGAGTCTTAACCGGTTAAAGCTGGAAACCAGCTCTATACACTACTCCCTAGTCATAATTATATAAAAATAGTCAAAGATATCAGAAAACCAGAATTTTAGTCGCAATTCACATGCAATGCCTATGATAGCAGACAAGCATAAAAGAGAGTTGGTACCAAAAATTTTCAGAAAAAAGATATTTAACCAAGGTCTAAATTTTTCCTTGTTTCTAAGTGTCCTTTCTTCCCCTGACTGGGAGAAGTGTGAAAGGAGTGAAAGTTCTTGCTTGAACTACTCATGTTCTAAAATTTTGAGTGTGGTGTCCTTAAAAATGTATCTAATTAAGTTATCAAAAATCAGAAAGCCCCCATTATTTTAGTGATATTCATGAAAAATAAAAAGAAATAGTATGAAGTATAAAATATTATCTATTACTAGTCAAATTCATGTGGGAATAAATAATTAATGAAAACAAAGTTGCAATTTTAAAGCTATTAACCACTGTTAGAATTTTACACANAAAAAATCTAGTTAGGTTGTTTCTTCTAACCAAGTAGGGTGAAGCATATAGTTCTCAAGAAAGCTTGAGAACTGAAGAGGAATTGACTATTTAAAACACTTTTGGGAAGCTTTCTTTCTACATAACATTTATTAAAAACCCCAAACCAAAACTAAACTAAACCAACCAATAAAACTAAACTACCCCTCCTACAAGAACAAAAAAGCCTCAAGACAAAACAAATAAACCAATTAAAAAAAAAAAAAGAGCCAAATGCTAAATTCTCTGAATGTCCTGAATGGAGAACATCATCAGGGTGTTTGCAGATGACACGAAGCTGAGCAATACAATTGACACTATAGGACAGGATCTCATGGAAGTTCAACAAGTGCAAGGTGCTGCATTTGGGTTGGAACAATCCCAGACATGACTACAGAATGGGAGATGATCTCACTGAGAGCAGTCCTACCCACAAGGACTTGGGGGTGCTGTTGCTGAGAGGCTGGACATGTCCCAGCCATGGGCACTCCCAGCCCAGAGAGCCAAACGTGTCCTGGGCTGCATCCAGAGCAGTGTGGGCAGCAGGGCCAGGGAGGGGATTCTGCCCCTCTGCTCTGCTCTGGTGAGACCCCACCTGCAGTGCTGCATCAGTTCTGGGATCCCAGCATAGGAAGGACATGGAACTGCTGGAGTGAGTCCAGAGGAGGCCACCAAGATGATCAGAGCCCCTCTCCTAAGAGCACAGAGTGAGAGAACTGGGGTTGTTCAATCTGGAGAGATCTCACAGCACCTTCCAGAATGTATAAGGAGCCCAAGTATGTATAAGTATGTAAGAGAGCTGGAAAGGCACTTCTCAAAAGAGCATATAGTGATAGGACCAGGTGGAATGGCTTTAAACCAAAAAGGGCAAGCTTAAGACTAGATACTAGGAAGAAATTCTTTACTGTGAAGATGATGAGGCACTGGAAGAGGTTGCTTAAAGAAGTTGTGGATGCCCCATCCCTGGAAGTGCTCAAGGCCTGGTTGAATGGAGCTATGCCAAAACTGGTCTAATGAAAAATGTCTCTGTCCACGGCAGAGGAGTTGGAAAGAGATGATATGTGAAGTCCCTTCCAACCTAAACTATTCTGTGATTCAATAAATGCGCTAATGATATGCAATTCATAATAAAACTCAGGTTATTATCTGTTGAAGGATACAATGATTGTGCTGAATTTATGCAGTAGTAATTATCTGCTACAGCTCAATAGTCTGTGATAACATATCAGACTATGATTTTGCATATTAAAAATTTTGAAACTTATTACACATGAAACTCTTGGAACTATTCACTTTATATTCATCCATTCAACAGTTTCTCAGTGAAATACTGAGAATATAGCAAAATATTTACTGTAACTTTTTATATAAGACATATCAACTGCTGTAAAATATATTTTATCACTTCACATATATTCTGGCAATATATGTTCATAAGTTAACCATCTGGAGGTTCTACTTTCTAACTGACTACAAATTTATGTGATGTTCTCCCCCTTTTTTATCCTAACTTAATTAATAATTCGGAAATTTTTAAATTGCAAGATAAAGAAGTGCTTCTTGCTATAAATAAGGCTGCTAACATTAAAGCAATTGATACTAAAAAATTATGATGCAGGGACTATGCATTACAGTGTGCTACAAAACAGATTTTATAGTCTTTTCTTCTTTAGCAGAGAACTGCTTAAGTAACACTGTATATTTCCCACTGGTAGAATGCATGCAAGTCCCCAAGGACCACAGAACCACAGACGCATTTGTTAGATCAGGTCGATTTTTTTTTTTTTTGTCTAGTTGGTTATGAATTACTTTTACTCAGATTGCAATGTATAACAAAATAAAACATTACACAGACACCAGAAGGGCTTGTGCCTTTGGTATGTGCTCCATGGCTTTAGGTTTTTATTTCTGCTAGCTATTTAAATTCACTAAGTATTTTTTTCATTCAATAAATGTTGTATTTAGCCATTCTCTAAAAGGATTCTCTTCAAACTACCTAGTTTTTAATGGACAGTTACAGACAGATTTTTTTATTTATTTTAGAATGCATCATCCTTTTAGTTTAGAACAAGAACTGGCAACCAAAAAACATATACAGATTCCTCTAATGTCAGTCTCATTATCTGAGAGAGTGCTATAGTACAATTAAGAACTCCATGTCCCTTACTATGTGAACAAATACAGCACTTCATTTGTGTATCATAAATGTGATGGTAACTGCTTTTCTAATGCTAGGACTGTTATGCTGAATCAGGTTATAGCTGTATTTTAAAGTAACAAGGGCTGAACTGTACAATCTTCCAAAATCATCAGTGGAAAAAAGGCCACAAAAGCTAACTTTTCTGGCCACAAAAGCTAAGTTTTCTGGTCACAAAAGCTAACTCATATCTTCCCTTTAATCTTCCCACATATTTACTGATTGTCAAAAGACAAACTGGTTCTCTGAAGCACAGCAAAAATAACTTTACAGTCAGCTACTCTTTACACCACTGCATTTTCTAACCATAGAGACAGTAAGAGTTTATTATAAATTATTTTGTTCACAGAGAGATGAGAATATTAAAAGAAAAAAGTAACACAGCTTTAACACTGATGCTTGAGGGAAATGTTAAAGGGAATAATTTTTCTAAATAAAAATACAAGATATTACACAACTTCAGAACTGCTGCTGACCAAGTCCTGAGGAATAATTTTCTGAATTCTTTTTAGCATGTGGTTCTGAAAGACTTGAAACTACCAATATGAATCAGTTGCTGCTTAGATGGCTTCTGATTTGATTATCAATGTAATTATCTCATAAAATTGCCATATTTCTAGCTTTTCCTTTTTCAGCAGGAGAGTATTTGATATTACTTGATACAGACAAAATGTAAACTGAAACTAGAAGAGTCACTAGCCATTTAGAGCTTCTGATAAGGATTGTTCAAAATACTATCTAAAAGCAGGGTTCTCTTATCTCTGTATCCCCATCATGGTAAAACCCTATTATATTTTAAAATATCTGGAAAGTACATCTCTACTGTACTCGTTTCTCTAACAACAGAAATGCATGTGAGAATCAGCCTGAAGGCCCATAACATTTAAAACAGAACCCAGTTTTTCTTGAGCTAATCTAAACACAGTACTACGTGCAGAATTGTAGAAACTTGCAGGCACAGACTTGTGTAATCTATCAACAAATATATTTTAGATGTCTAAAAATATATGCAATAGTATAAGTTTCTGAAATTTTATTCTGCAAACAGGAAAATTTGACAAAGACTTAGAAAACAGAATATACTGGCATGTTTAGCTAACTTTTGAAATCTTCTCAAGTACACAGATATTTATCTACATACTTTGTTAACATAATTCAGCTTAACAGTTACAAACATGAAGTCTATTTTGAGTAAAAGTAGGAGATTTTATTTTTCCCTCCCAAATTAGAAGTGAGAACTTGCTATGTGAGGCTAAACCCAGTATGTTTTGAACCAAGGAAGGAATCAGATAAGTTACCTACAGATAATTTTGCCTTTTTTTAATAGTTCAAATGGAAACACACTAAGGAAAGATTGTATGTAATCAAGACCATTACATGCAAAATCTAGAGTATCCATTATGTATGCTGATGTTTATTCTACTTTCCAGTCTGGCAGAAAGATAACTTAATTATTCAACCACTTTGTAATGTCGTAAAATACTTTCGAGCTTCAAACACACAGCCTCCTGCAACACAGTGAATTAGCATCACGTGACAGCAGCAAACATAGCTGCCCAGCATTCCCACCTCCCACATTCAGACCAGAGCCTTGGCAATTCCTCACTACACTATTCTGAGTAATTTCAGCTGTGCAGATACTCTAATTCTTGCACTTCCCAACTGTAAGACTACAAAGTCCAGAGCAACCATATTTCAGTGTGTTCTTCTTCCCCTGTAACTGTTCATTTTCCCTCATAGGGTCAAATAAAGAACAGGAATCCCATCACATGGCTTTACATTGACATCCATATGACTATGGCCAAGTTGGTGAGCTCTGGACCACAGAATAACCAAGTTCACCAGCAGGTGAAATTGATTGAAGGTGATTCTCTGCACAGAGCAGCACAAATGCAGGAAAGTGCATACATACCCCAACCCTAAACTTCAACAATCTTGAAGGATGTCTGTTCAGCCACAGGACTTCTGCCTTATTCTCTTCCTCCCTCAGCAAAATCTTCTCAATGTCTAACAACTTTCCCCATACCGTTTGCCTCCTGTTCAAGCTTTATTCCTATTTCCTGCTGAGACTTCAACCCTTGATATCCTAATAGCCTCCATTAATTTGCAGCTGGGGCCCAAGTCACCTTTCCCTTAGTGACAACTGTTTCCAGCTACACAGCAGCTCTCAGACCCTTCCTTACTTCTCTTCTCATACTCCTAACATTTAGATCCTTCTCTGAGTCTACCATTTTCTCTTTCCTTAGTGCAAGCTTCATCTCCTGTGTATACTTACCTGCTCATCTTCTCCATATACATTCCCCATGGCAACTGAAAGTTGTCACTAGCACATGAATCAGGTTGCCTGTATAGTGCTTCTACTCAGTTCTGCACTGAGATAGCTAAGACCTGCAACTCCAACAGGTAGCCTGGGTGTACCCTCCAGCTCTGGAAGGCATCATGTGGTCTCTGCACTAAGTCTATGTTCACTAGCCAGCCAAAAATAGTACCCACAAGGGAATCAACATACACATAACCTAGTCACTGCAATGCCAGAGCACTTCTAGAACAAAGAATATTCTTCAAGAATCATCTAAATATGTGCCTGATATGTTTTTTCAGAAGTTCAAACTTGACAAAACTGACCACTATTTTTGTGAAGCAGAAAAACACACACTACTGGCATAAAGGCCATTCCTTATCAAAGTCCTAAGCCCTGTTCCAAAAGCAACAGGACAATGAGTGCTCTTGAAGAAAAGGTCAGGAGTACTATTTTTAAACACTTTAGAACCTAAAGCATCCTTCTCAAATGTTTTTGGCAGGACTATAAGTTTGTTTACAAACTATTTACATTGGTTAAACTTCCTTCTCTACATAACACACACATGCAATATATTTCCCAAAACACAACCGAGGTAAAGTCTAATCAATTGATTTATGTATTTAATGCCTTAACAGTTAAAAATTATAAAGCAACTTTACATTTTACCTTCTACACAAATAAATTTGTTTCTCCATTCAACACCATCAGGTCTTGCAATAGCCTTGGCCTCACGAACTGAAATCATCTGATGGCTCCAACTAAAGAAAAAGAAAAAGAAAACAATTTGCAGAAAATTTTAACTCGTTAGTTCTAAATTCAAAGTATCAGTTTGCATTTAAAAAACTGTCAGCTTGCAATGTCCTAAGCTGGGATAACACAGTATGTTATAATAATAAGTAATTTAGTTTAACATCACGGGTAGGAAACAAGAAAATTTTTCTACTAATAGGAGTTCAAGTACAAAAATCTGCAAAACATAGCATCACAGGTATCATGAGTAACACATATTCACAATGTAATTTTTTTGACTAACAATATCAAACTAAATTTGCATTGTCACCTACGTTTATTTCTAAGTTCAAAATAAATTACAGAATCAAATGTTTCATAATTTTCTGTAGGAAGAAAATGAATGTAAGGAATAAGGGCAGACAAGTCACATACTGTATTCCACAAACAATACTCAGTAGTATAAAGATATGTAGAAATAACTTGCTCATAGGCCTTCCTTGTGCAAGGAACCTATTACTAGAAAGTTTCAAGACTATATATGCTGTATTTTAGATCTGCAAGTACAACAACTCTCTACCACTTTCTGCAGGCAGCTTTACAACAACAAAATAAGGAAATTACCACATTCAAACAGAAACAGCACACAGCTTATAGGGCAGTCTTTCTGATGTGCCATCATATTTATGATGCTTGCCGCAACAACATGCCAAATGTAATGGATGCAAAAAAAACCACTTCCAGCTTCATGTTGTTATCTACTCAGCCACCTTTCAGCTGCTCTTAATAAAAAGAGAAGCTCGCCCTGCATGCCATCATGTGCCACATCCAAGACAGTCAGGGGACTGGGACCAGCCAGTAGGGGTTTATGAAAGGCGGATCCTGACTGACCAACCTGATCTCCAGTGACAACATGGATATGGGAAGGGCTGTGGATGGAGCCTGCATGGAAAGCAAGTGAAAACCTGCTGCGGTCACTCACAGTTGCAGAATTGAAATCAGACACCTCCAGCAGAGGCACTGGTAAACATGTTTCGAAATACTTCCTTTGGAGAACATCTACAATTTTTTTTTTAATCACATTCACTACTTAATCAGAGGACAATTTTAAATAGCCGAAGCTAAAATGAAATCATAACCATAGCCAGCTGTATGATAAGAAGCATTACATAGACTTGAACTCTTATGGCAAGATAATTATGAACCATAAAGGCAAGACAAGCTTTGCAATATATAGCGTGTTACTCCATGCTGCAATTTCAAAACCACTTTTCTTTGGGGACAGGGATAAAGGGGTATAAAAACTACTGTTATGGACACACTGAAAACCTTAGAGTAGGTTGTGGAAAATAGACATGTATAAATACATGACAATAAACAATTTTCTACAACACCTTATAATCTAAATAAACATAACAGTATAAAAACAACCACAGCACAAGGACCTATGCATGACTGCACAGGATGCAAGGATCCTACTTATTCCTTTACTATACTCTTTAAGCCCATCCTGTCCTACATCAAGTAAAATATATTACAGATTTTAACTGAAATACCTAATGGCCTTTGCTAGAGTGAGGGAGAAGTTTAAAACAATGTATCTCCATCTTCTGCTATCTTCCTGACCATTACATGTAAAATAGATCAGTAGTTAAACATTCTAGGCAGGTGGCTTCAATAATTTATTCTGTTCAAAATTATGATCTTTGCACATGTTCTGATCATTCTTGATTGCATGCTAGTCATTCAGCAAAACAGTTCCTGTGTATCAAATCTAGTAGCGCATCCTACTCCACAGAGGAGCCTACAAAATTACTTTTACAAAAATTGAAGTCACACTCTCTGTAGCAATCTTCATCAAACACGAGACAAAATACAATAGGGAATGTTCAGTGGCCCAGTGCAGATCATATAGTCTCATTTAACAGTCACGGTGTCTGAAATGGAATCTCAAATTTTTGGGTGCATTAAGACACTAGTAAATGTTTCACAGAGAAAACAAACAGTGAAAAAACTACTTATTACAGCAAAGAAAATACTCAACACACTCTAACACTAGTTCTTCTATGAAAGGCAGAATTAAGAGAGCACTCTGTGTTGTCTGTATTTGCAAGCTGAACATGACTTAGCAGTGCCCTGGTAGCCAGGAGGGCCAACGCTGTCCTGGGGGCATCAGGCACAGCATCACCAGCAGGACAAGGGCGGGGACTGTCCTGCTCTGCTCTGCACTGGGGTTGCCTCACCTCGAGTGCTGGGGGCAGTTTTGGGTGCCACAGTGTAAGAAAGATATGAAGCTACTGGAGAGTGCTCAAAGAAGGGCCACAAGGATCATGAAGGGCCTTGAGGGGAAGCCATATGAGGAGTGGCTGAGGCCACTTGATCTGTTCAGCCTGGAGAAAAGGAGACAGGGGAGACATCATTGCAACTTGCTCATGAGGGGAAGAGGAGGGGTAGACATTGATCTCTTCACTCTCATGACATGACTTAAGGTAACAGCATGAACTTGAGTCAGGGGAGGTTTAGTTTAGATACTAGGAAAATATTTTTCACCCAGAGTGGGGCTGGGCACTGGAACAGGCTCCCCAGGAAACTGGTCACAGCACCAGCCTGACAGAGTTCAAGAAGAGTTTGGCACATGGTGTGAATCTTAGGGATGATCCTGCACAGGGCCAGGAGCTAGACTTCAATTATCCCGATGGGTCCCTTCCAACCGAGCATATTCTGTGACTCTGTGATTCTACATATTTAATTCTTATCCTCATTTTTATTTGTATTGTTGTTTCCATCAGTAAGTTCAAAGCAAAGATAACAGATCCTGTGGCTAGCATGAGACTACTTTTACTTTCACTGGCTGGCTACCACACCATGTTCATGTTCCTTCCCATGGTGCACTAATCTGTCTTCTCCAATCAATGAAACTACATGGAAATTTACTATCAATCCTATTCCTTTCAAACAGGATTTACAGTTGTCAGGGGTACACAGATAAACAGTACACTTGACTAAATTTTATTTCCATATAAGAAAGAGTTAAAAATAATACAGGCGGCTGCATTAAGTGAAAATGACTTTTCAGCTGTAATGTAATAGCATTTGCAACATAGGAATTTGAACGGCTATTTTAACTTTTTTTTTTTAACAGAAAATCAGAAGTGAAATGTTTAAATACTTAACAGATACAGAACACTATAAGAACACACCAGGTATTCTTTTTATTCAGTTGCTTTTTGAAGCATTTTCTTCTGTGGACATCAGCAACTATCCTATCTTCACTTTCTACTTTTTCAGGCTTTGTTTTACCCAGAAGCTCCTCTGTGTGTCAAAGAATAAATTTAGGGAGTATTTTTCCCCCATTTGTGATCATTGCAAAAATAGTATTTAGGGACTGCCATAAGCTCAAACACTGATATCGCATGGTTTTTGGTCTGCATATGTCTTAGCATATCGTTTCTAATATAACAAATATTAGACAAAAATAAGGTCATTTTGGACCAGCTACCCACTTAGGCAGAAATCTGGTCTTGACTATGTTCACAAGCACCCAAACCCAGAAAAGCCATACTAGATATTTTTCTGGCAATTAGACAAGATTATCTGTGCTACTTTGCACAGGAAAACCAGAAAATTCCTTAGTGGAAAAGGTATTTACTTTCACGTATGAGAAGACTAACAGCTTGTACAGTCAATGTAAAAGATTCATGTAACATCCCACATAAATTAAGAACCTAAGGTTATTCTCCAGCAGCATCTTCTCATTTGCCTCTTTAGCAAACATAACCCTGTCGGCTGAAAAGACAGGTACTCAGGAGAAACATTAAAGACAAAAGACCATTCTCTTATCTGCAGAGATCACTGAAAGAAAATCTCTTACAGTTAAGTATCTCGGTCAGGCTTAAGCATGCACAAAATGCTGTTGATTCATGCATAACTACAGGCCATAGGGATTTAGCTTACATATTTCACATGTGATGTGTACCCCAGAAATGCTTTAATGATTTTATGGTCTTTCACTTCTTATATTATTCTTATTCAAAATTATGAGTATCCAATTGTATGTCTTGGTCTCCTTCCAAGAAATGGGAGATGATGCACATACACAAGACAGCAACATGCATGAAACAACTGCCTCAGAAGTTATCTAGAAGATCTTTAAGCTGATTAAGATACAACCATTTGGTATTTTATATGAACAAGCATTTTTTCTATGAAATTCAGAAATACATCAGCAACAATTTGGCAAAACAGTTGCAACTAAACTGCTTTCTCAGATGCCCTCACAACTTTAGCTTCTCCTCTTATATAAGGAAGCCCAGATGCCAAAATTAAACTCAGATTCTAGCAAACCAAAAATGTGAGTGAAGCAGCTATATATGGGAGAATTCATCACTAGGTGAGGCCGTTACAGATGTATATTCTGGTCGAAGTAAGAAGCCACCTGGCCAGTTACCTACATAGAGTCAGTGTGACAAAAGACAAGCACAGCCCTTAAGGTCCAAATAATTAATATCACAGTTGATACTTTAAAATGACAGCTAAGAACAGATCTTTCCCACACATGAATAGGCAGTTATAGAATACTGCAAGTGTATAACAAAACCCAGCAATTTTTAAAGGACAAAGCTCTCAAACTTCTGGCAGCTATTTTACAGAAAAGAATGCCTAGCTAAGCGGAAGATATCAGACAATTTATCAGCATTCCTGTTGTCATTTAGCCTTTCCACTCATTTCCTCTCTCCTCAGTTACCACATTGCTGCTTTTCTTTCTTTCAAGGGTTATAAAGTGTTGCTATATTTAATAGAAGGAATCAAAGTTTCATATATTCTAGACCACTAAAATGAGCTTATTACTTACTCAAATTTTGTGGCATAATATTTGAAGAAGCCTATTAGCAAATCTCCAAGGCTTGATCCATTTTTTGAGATGTAAGGAGGAATGGTACGTGGAGCTTGATGAACAAGATGCAATTGCATAGTAGGATCAAAACATTCCTGTCAAAATAAAATCAGAGTATGTATATATATACATATACACAGAGAGAGCCTTATCCCAGATGCACGTATTTTCCACAATAAGAGAGCTGCCTATTGTTTGCTTATTATTAGTTCAAGGACAACTTACAAGCTACGGACTATTTCTCTTCTGCCCTACTGAATACTAGTTACTCCCCCTGAACTCGGGGATAATTATCTTGCACAGGAGCATACAAGATCATATCTTCACTTCTGTTTACTAAAGAACTTTAACATGGGAGAATTTTGAAGTAGACTTGCATCTAAAACTTCAAGAGCAAAAACTGAGTAAGGTAACCCACACTGAGCTGACTGCAGTTCAGCTGAGAAATATGTAGGTGAAGTTAATGCACCTATTGTCAATTTCCCACAGCTGAACCGAAGTACAGAAATAATCCAGAAAGAATGCCTAACATTGCTCCCAAGCACAGAGTTAAAAACTGCATATGAAACTCTCTTGGAACAATTTTTATAACTTGCTAATACCTGGTGCTAACACTGTTTTACAGCAATGTTGCATATTTTACTGAAAATGAACTCAAGATACACAGGAGCAAACATTACATTCACATAAAGAAACAAAATTATGTAAACTTAGGAACATGCTCACCCATTACTTTCCCCTCCCCACCCATTCATTTTTATTCCTAAGAGTAATATCAAACTTCATAGTACTAAATAGCACTAGAAGCACCATATAGTGTAATATTATTTCTGTGTCCACAGCTGGCACTGCTTCCTCTGAGAAAAGTACTGTCAAGTGATAAAACAGTAGGACTGTGAAGTTTTATACTCCCATCCTCTTTCTGTCAGCTCCAGCAAAATTTCCTGGAACCTTATGCAACCTGGAACCTTATCTTTTGGGGCAAAAAAGCCATTCTTCTAGAGATAAAAATTTCAGTGGTTGATCTCATATGATACAATACTATATGTAAAACATTATCCTAGTTCACAAAGCTCAGAATTTAACAGCTTACAGTTCATCATCAGACACCAAAACAATGGAAATACAGACATAAAAAGCAGATATGCAGTATACAAAGATATAGAAAAGGAACAGTTCCTCCAAATGCCATATAGTAAATACAGTTTTAACACTAAGTTTATCAGAAAGGTACTCCAGTGAAAGTCACTCCTTGCCCATCCCCACAGAAAGCTAAGGAAGAGTCAGAACAATTGAATTTAGAATTAGCAGTATATCAGCAGATGAAGAAACCTACAAGGGAGGAGGGGAAAGGAAGAAAATGGGCCACTGACCTACAAAAATACAAAACAGAAGGGCAATGAAATTACTGC
>VXBU01001787.1:0-15435 GCA_013400315.1 Bombycilla garrulus
ATTTTAATAATATTTTATTTTATTTATTAAGTATTTTAAAGAAAATTATCAGACCGTGCTAGCATTCCTGTCCTGCTTCTCTTCCATTCCTCAGTCATTCACCTCCTCCTCTACACGTCCTCCTGCCTCCTTTCCACTCAGACCTCTGCCAGAAAAAAATATCTGGTGGTTAGCTCAGATGGCAGTGCTGCATTTCTCAGTTTTGGGGGTTTTTTGTTTGGTGGTTTGTTTTGTTTGTTTGGGTTTTTGTTTTTGGTTGGTTGGTTTTCAGCTCTGTTTTTTGGTTTGTTTTTTTTTTTTTACTTGTGAGTTTCACCGTAGTTTTTCCTTCACAGTGTAGTGGTGGGTAGTAGCTGGGTGTCAGTGCAAGAGAGGATTTAGTGAAGAAGGGAGCAACTGTCTTTTCATATTCCCTGTGAACACTTAACAGTGTTAAGTTAACTCTGTATTTTGCACAACTAGAGATGTGTGGTTCATGTTTTTGAGCCCCTTTTGGCAACAGTACTGTTTGCTCTTTTAAATGAAGTGATCACAATAAATGCTAATTTGGGATCTGCTTCATCTGCTCTGAGGATGGAGTTGTAAAGGTGCAGCCAGCAGAATGGTGCTGGTGTCAGTTCGTGTTCCTGGGAGCTCAGGGCCTTTCCTGCTGTCGTAGTCACATATTCTCTGGCTTGCACTTCCTCACTTCCAGTGTGGTTGCATTGCACCTTGGCTTTTTGCTACTAAGGAATCTTGCAGTCAGTCTCGTACTTTTTGGGGTGTCCAGGGCTGCTGCTCAGTGGCTGGAGTGCAGAAATTCTTTTCTGGACTGAGAATTTCTTTTTGTTTAAGTTGAGACCTAGCAATGTTGAGAGCACTGCTTTAGGTGTTGATACAGTACAGATGTTGCTTATTCGTTAAAAAAGTATTTTGAACTGCTGCACGTAAGTACTGCTTCATTGTGTTTATTGTCTGTGTGACTAAAATTTTTTCATACTAAGTGGTATTTCTGAATTTTTCTTTTTATCTTATGCAAATCATGTCCACATTAGAGATATTTATACCATAAGGAGAAAGCCAATCAAAGAAAAATAGCATAAGCAAGCTTATAAAACAAAGCAGTAATGTTTCGTACTGTAATTATACAATCACAGTGCTATAAAGCTAACTTTTGATGCAATTATTGTAATTGCATTACTGCAAAGTAGTGCAATTTCTAAGTTATGAAAAATACTTCATTTTAAGATTTGCACTTGTGGTTTATTGTTCCCCGTTGAGTGACCAATACTTCTGTATAGCAGTTGTTCTCTACTTTTCCATGCTATAAGCCAGCCTGGATTTTGGGGAGCACATGGAAGAGAGTGGTCATGACATTTCTGCTTATAATTTGTCTCGGAATTCTGAACTTCTGCTTAAATTAAATGCTACTGTAAATATCACTGTAAAGGTTTTTATAGTTTTTAAGGTGTAACCCTGTATGTTTCAGAAAAGGGGATGTGAAATGTGAGGTTTTTGCTCACACACATACACAAAACTTTATTCTGTTAACAGTTTAACATTTTTCAAGTTTATTTTTTTTCTTGGAGTTTCAGAAGTCAGATGACATTTTATGTGAGGTTGGCTTTACATGCTAAGCACATCCTCCATTGAACATGAGCTGCATTTGTTTTAAAAAGGTGTGACGAAAATGAGATGTTGCTGTCAGTTGCTCTTGATGTGGCTGTTCAATATTGTGTTGCAGCTGTGCTTTTGTACTGAAATTTTGAGGAGAAACTTTTAAAGTTCTAGTTAAGCTAGTGTGAGTTGGAAGGCTATTTTTTTCTTTCCTGCAGTGTATATAGTATGCATGACTTCATTTCAATGGTATTTTAACCATTATGCAAATGAATATAATCCAGTGTTTTCAGAATAGTGAAATTTTTACTAAGTTATGTGTATTAGAAAAACATGAACAACTTCCATCTTTTGCTTTGAAAGGTGGAAGGAATGGGAGAAATCAGTCAACTCCTAGATGTCTGCAGTAATGCTCCAGCTCACAAAAGTATGGAGAAAGGATGAAATTTCAAACTGAGAAAGTGTTCACTATGTTGCCAGTTTGAGCATGACTTGGTCAGTGAAAACATACAATGTAAAAACATAAATACATTGATTGTCTTGTAGCTGCTGCCACTTCAGGTTGAGAATGTACAAAGTCTGTACTAGGGAGAAAACGATAATTCCCTAAGGACACTGCCTTATGTTTTTTGAAGAAGTCCTTCAAACTTGAGTAGAGAAAAGCAGGTGATACTGGGTGGGTGTTCAGGTGGAAGTTAAAGTGTGCATCCTGACTACTCTGCTCTTAGAACATGGCAAACGGTGCAATGAGCTGCCTAAAGCAATCAGTCCATTGTTCAGTAATACTACGAGAACATACTTAAATCATAGTACAAGACTGAGTGGTACTAGAAGTATTTTAGATTCAGATTAGATGTGTAATACTATTCATAAAGGCAATATGTCATACTCTAAAACCTTTTATTTTTGATGTATAGTTCCATTTTGGTTTATTTTGTGATTATGCATACAGAGAGTCTTTTATTGTATGCTAGGGAAAAACAGTATCATAATGCAAACTGCATTTATAACATTCATAGTGTTGTAAAACTGCCATAATTTTAATTACTGTGGCTTGATGTAGATTTTTGTGCATGATTTTCCTAGTGCGACTTGTTCCCTACACATTTGTGTAAAGACGTACTCTAGATACATGAAAGACACAGGCTTTTTATGCAGAGAGTGGTTTCACAAACTGGAATTGTCTCTGCGTTAGCTATCTGAAACACTATGTGGTGACATGTAATAAATTTAAAGCAGTGGACTCTCAGTTATAGTCATTTTCTGTGACATAAAATTGTTTCTCTCCTTCTTTGCCTGCATGGCTTGTTCTTTGTAAAGTAGGTTTTTTAACTTTCTGTACATGGTCTCAAGTTTTGCTTTTAGCATTATTATAGAATTTTCCTTCTTTTCTCCTTTTTTGCCTTAGAAAATGACTACACACTCTACTCAAAGTGGGGAATTCACACCCGCCCACAGGTGGGTTATCAGTAATACAAATGACTCTCCCCTTCTCCCATCCTGAAACATGAAATATCTGGAAGCTCCTACCACAGTAAAAGGCCCCCAGGACAGAATAATGCAGTTAGAATGATGCTAAATGAAACTGCAGACATTTAATGTATTTTTCTCTAGGTGTAATCATACTGATTGAAGTCATTACCATGCTCAGCTCCTGAGCCTGGCTCACTTAGTTTGAAATTACCACTCCAAAAGCTGCACCAAAGTAGTTTAGTGAGCTCTCACTGATTTACATTGGATAAAATTGATAGGTTTTACTCATAGTATTCTGTTCTTTGTTTAGGCTAATTTTGCTGGCTTTGGCAGAGCAAACGATTAGTTCTCTAGGGACTGCTTTGACCAAGAGTGCTCTGAGGATGGTAACCTTCAGCAAAAGCGGTAACTCAGTGCTATTTTCTGCAATGAGCGCTGTGATTTGGAAAGTGAACTTGAATCTATGACTTAATAACATTTGTGATATCAGACCCATATACTGTGGCCTTTGGGTGCATGTGAAAGTGGTTCAGGTATGCATCTCATATACTCAGGCTGCTTCATATTGTTGTAGAAATGTAAAAACAGTTTTAGTAGAACCAGTTAAGAATGGTTAATTGCAGTAATGTTAGATACTCCTAGGATTAATAATTTCACAATGACCATTTTTTGTGGGAAGAAGCATAATAGGCTCTATAAGAAGATTTGAAGGTGGAGAAGAAAAAGACATAAAGCACATAATTGACCAAGTTCAGTTATACAGTTTTATACATTGAAATGGACAATATTGTGAAGGTGGAAGTGAATTAACCTATTCTATGACCTTATTCAGGTAAGAAATGCAAGTACATGACAGACTTTACTAGTTTCAAATCCATTCATATAATGTAATTGGATGTCATATTCTCAGAAGAATTTGATCGTGTTTCTGGGTGTTGTTACATGTAATGAACTGTGAAACAAGGCTTGTTTACCTGTGCNAAAGCGCATATGTGCACATTTTAGGCATTATAATTTGTTTGAAACATGACCCAAACGATTCCTCACAAGTACAGATAAATAACATAATGAATGGGTTATAAAAATCACTGAGTTCCAAACATCCAAATTTTCTTCTTTACAGCTTTTTGTCAGAGCAGGCTTAGAAGTGCTGTTGAGAATTTTTCTTTCTAATGCTGCTTTGTGTTATTTTTTTCTTTAACTTGGGGGCCTTCCCAGCCACATAAGTTGTTCAACAAATTATTTTTGTTTTATTGTATTTTACTAAAACACTGATAAAATAGATTTATGTGATGGAGAACAATATTTTTTAATAACTGGAGTGTTGGAGGACTGATATGATAAACCTAATAAACCTAATATGCTTGAACAATTGAGACTAGTGCAGTAGACATTTTAGAATATATCTACTGTTTTGAAATTTTTATTGATACTTGAAGTTTAAAATACAACTGTAAGGAAGGGGAACCTTAGGTTTCTGTATTGTGATGCAGAATGCTAGAAAGTATGCATTGTAAAACTATGAAGAGTGTTTGAAATTGCAATATAATAGTGTGCCAGGCAAGTTGGAAGCAAATTTCTCAGGTTTAAAGCAGTACCAATTGACAGTCAACAGGCAAGAGGGACAAAAGAGGGTTTCTGCTTTGCCTGAGCTTTATATCACCGTTCATTAGATTGGTTGGCACAGATCTGCTTGAGAAGAGGTGATTTACTATGGCTGTGCAAAACAGAGAATTTTCTTACTTTCCTATCTGTTCTAAGAAAAGTGTATGGTAAAGTCTGGCTCTGTAAATATATGACTGTGACTTTCAGATCAGTCTAGTGGCTTTAGACTTGTTCAGTAATCTTGTATTTAGTCCTACCTCATGCAAACAGTCACATTGGTAGCTGTAGTATGTAGTGATGCGGAAACCATGACCAGTGAAATTTGTTCTCTATGTAGCTGTGAGATTTACTTGTTTTTTTCATCAATATGTGCATACTTTTTTTTTTTTTAATTGTAAAATAACTGATAACATTTTTCTTTGTGTGGTTTGTTTTTTGGCTTGTTGCTTTTTGATTGGTTAGGTTTTTCCCCTTAAATACTGACACTGTAGAAAATATTTGTTCTTGTTTACTTCTGCCATAGTGATGGCATACTTCAAGTGGTGGGAACTAATGAATTTTACACAGAGTGTGGAAAATAATTTTAGGTTGTTCTAATCAATTTCTCTGGTGTTTAATGCTTGTAATTCACAACTTTACGTTGGGTATAAATACTGAAGGTAATTTTTCTCCTTTCAATATCTGGTTAAAATTGAAAATTGTAATTTCAAGTGTTTCTAATGATCAGTTGGCTTATAATGCTCTTACCTAACAAGAAGGTTTCTGCTGTGTGTATAAATCTGTGTTGCCTTCAATCTTTTACAGGTAAATATTACACCTTCCATACATTCTGCTGGTGAATTCCCTCAGCTTCTCCATCATGGTGTGAATGTGGGGTCCTCGCCACTTAATGAGTCATATTTGTTGGCTCAGCAGAATGGCAGCCCAGCTAATGTGTTAGAAGCATCAATGAGATCCGTTACTCCCCAGATTAATGGGAAATTCTCTAGTGATGACTTTGAGCAGCTGATCAGAAGCATGTCCCAGGTAACCCTGTCATATAATAACCACAAAATACAGATTACTGATTAGATGAAGATTAAGATACATGTTATCTTTATGTTATTTAAAAGCAGCAGAGTTACTATACCCCCCACAAACCACAATACCACTTTCTATATAAAATAAAAGTAACCTTTTAGTTTGAGAAACAATTAGTAAATAAGAAAGCAGTTGAAAAACTAGCCCTGACATAGTCACTCATGAGCTACTGTCCTTAGCTGTCCAGTGTGTGTATTACAGATCCGCATGCCATGGTTTTTCCATGCTCACTGTAGAACTGCTACTCTGTGCTTGAGGGAGATACTTTGTCAGAGCATGCTCTGGTATGCATAATTAATGAAAGCTAGTTCTGTAACTTTCTTGGAAATAAAATGGAAAAGTTTGACCTTGCTGTGCATTGTTCTGTAATCTTACTACTTTCCTGCAGTAGGCAGAAATGGTCCACAAGTCCCTTCAGTGGCTGAAGCTGGGCATATATTCTATGATCTATCTATTTAATCTGTAATAGAGTAGGATAGGAGAAGTCTAGTGGTGTTCAGGGGAGCCTTTTCGCAACTTTTGTCATCTTTCTGAAATTCATTGTCTTTTTCTGGTTTTGCTTGAAAGTTGTCCTATATGCTCTAAAATATAAATATCCTATTTCAGTCACTACTAAATCAAAACTCTGTATATTTATCTTTTATTCCCTGATTTCCTCTTCTGGGCTATAATAATACTTATTTCTCAGATATTTTCTGTATGGTAGCAAGAAATTGGAAATGTACAATTATTTTTCAGTTATTAGCTTGTATAGTCTTGCCCGGCTAGTTGTCATTAGAAATTAATTTCCAAGTTGTTTGCCCTGCTTATTATTACCGCCTTTCAACATTTTAAACCTTTGTTCATTTTTAATGTTTTAACATTTGTACCCTTTTTTTTAACTTCTGCTGAACAGGGTCGTCATGTTGAGACAATTGACCTTATTAAACCTCTAAGTGGTGGGCTGGGCTTCAGTGTTGTGGGACTCAAGAGTGAAAACAGGGGAGAACTAGGAATATTTGTGCAAGAAATCCAGGAGGGAAGTGTGGCACATAGGTAATATTACTACTGAATATTTTACTATACCAAGTGTTAAAGTGATACTGCAGTTCAGTTGTGTTACTGTTGTTATTTTTGTGGTACAAAGGCATGTTTCACTTTTCATATTCTGAACATCATTGCAGATGTAAAATTACTTGCCACAATTTATATAATGTTGTATGAACTGTTCTTAGTTTATAAAAGCTACAAATGTCATTTCCCTGGGGGTTTTAAATAGTGAAAAAGAGGAAGGTACTGTTCTGTGTCATGTCTTTTAAAGCTGAACTATGTATTTTGCCATCATTGAATGCACTGAAGAATTTTGATTTCAACTTGATGTAAAAAAGTCAGCCATATCTGGCAGTGTTATTTGTTAGGTAGAGTCCCATTGAGGAGGTGTGAAACCCAGATTTGAAGTCAAAAGAAGTCTTGACCTAAGTCAGGGATATTCACAGAGATACTTAGCTGATATTGTAGGAGCTCAGCAATAATAGCTTGCTGAAAGTATGCTTTGGACTTAAACTCAGATTCCACAGCTAATGCTGAGAGAAGTGCCCGAGGTAGCGCAGAAACTCAAAAGTAAAAGGCAGCAGCACTGGTTCACAGCAGACTGGTAAGGTGTGTCACTGCTCAGGACCCTGCCCCAAGCTGCTTTGGCCTATACTCTGTATGTTGTGCGGAGAGGCTGACTCATGTTGGTGCTGTTTCTCACTGTGCTTTAGGGATATATTTTTGGATTTTTTGTGATTTGAACACTCTAAGTCTAATAAGAACATGGGCAGGACAGACAAGAATGTGGTATACAGAGATAATTGTAGTTAATCAGTTACAAAATGTGCCATGCTTTATATCTCTACAATATTTTTAATCTGCCTAATTTCCACTTTCTCTGAATGTTTTTGTTTTGGTTTAGGTGAGAGGTTTTCTGTTTTTTTTTTTTTTTTCGTTTGTTTTTCTTCCTTTCCATTTGACAGGTATTTTCTTTTACTTCACTAATGCTTGGGGATGAGACCTGTCTTTACTGAATCAGGCCCTGCCTGATTCACTGTCAAGAAAAAGAACATTCAACAACTGTTACAGGGCTTATAATGTGAAAGTCTTTGGCACTATTAAGACTTCGAGAGCACTGAAAAACAGTTCAGATTCAAAAGTGAAATACTATGGGTTGAAGCTAAATAGTCTTTTTCTACCTGAGTACTCTACCTGGATTTTCACGGTGTAGGTGCTCACAAAGGCTGTTGTAGTAGAGATCTTTATTTACCTTGCTGCCCTTTGTTATCAAAGCACTGTCACTTAGGGATGCAAAGAAGTGAGGAAGAGAAGGTAATTCAGCTTCATACATTTCCTTTGGAGTAGATCTGAGGAAGGACTCAGTATGTAATTTTACAGTGATGCTTCCTTTGTCAGAAAGTGAAGAGGGTTTTTTAATTTGTTCAGGGCTTCTTTCACCTTGTATAAAAGGGATCTGTTTTACCATTTTTGTTCAGTTTGTCTCTTTTTCTTCTTTTTTTTTTTCCGTTTATCTTTTTTTTCCCTTGTTTTTCAGCAAACAAAATTTGTTTCTATAATATTTTGATGAAAGTGTGTTCAACTCCATGGTTTGGATGAATATTTAGAATGGATGTGCTGAACAAAGTGAGGCACTTGGTGTGTGAAGCTGGAGGCTCAAAGTCAAGGATCAACAGAAGTTCCCAGGCTGTGGTTGGGAGCGACAGATTGTTATGCTTAGTCTCACATGGGGGTTCAGGGAGAAGAAAGCTGGGTATGGGGTAGTCGCCAGGGGAGAGTAGCAGTTGGATTAGCTTAAAAGGGAGCAATCACCAGGATGCCACTTTGGCTCTTTTCAGAAAACTGTAGGGGGGATTTAAAAAGTGGGTCAATACAGCCCAGGTTATTAAAAATCGTGGAA
Organism: Bombycilla garrulus; assembly: GCA_013400315.1. Classification (NCBI taxonomy): domain Eukaryota; kingdom Metazoa; phylum Chordata; class Aves; order Passeriformes; family Bombycillidae; genus Bombycilla; species Bombycilla garrulus. The sequence continues at coordinate 8,684 of VXBU01001787.1, forward strand.
AGTTGGCAAATATTGTAATTTCTGTTGCAATGCTTCCTTGACTTTTCTTATTTGTTTATTTTGTCATTCCCTTCCCTGTTTGCACCTATGTGACAGAGATGGAAAGCTGAAGGAAGCAGATCAAATCCTTGCTATTAATGGACAAGCCCTTGATCAGACAATCACACATCAACAGGCTATCAGCATTTTGCAGAAAGCGAAAGATAATGTTCAGCTAGTTGTGGCTAGAGGTGCTTTTCCTCAGCTCATCAGTCCTGTAGTTTCCCGGTCTCCGTCTGCTGCTAGCACAGTTTCAGCCCATTCCAACCCGGTGAGTATAGCTCAAACATCTGTGTATTCAGTTCTGGACATGCATGTACTTACTGCGTGTAGTCTTTTGAATAATTTTTTGTAACTTGTATGTGCCTTCCTTCCTGAGATTTTTCTTTTATTAATCTTTATTTATTTTATTATATTTATCTTTTATTTATCTTTCCCCTGCAAAGAGTAAAAAATATTCAGGCTTTTTGGGGGAAAGATCTTCATCTTGGATATATTCCTTGTTCCCATCTGCCAAATTATCTGTTTCCACCAGTGCAAATACAGCATGTTTACCTTACTTGATGAAGCTGAGGTTGCAGTAGACAGGATATTTTTTCTTTGCCTTCTGCTTGAGCAAACAGTTTTTTTGAGGCATTGTAGTCTGATATGCACCACCAGCTGGAGGGGTGCTTTTGTGTTTGTTTCTTTGTTGTCTGTTAGCATGGGAGCTCCAGTGAAGTTGTAAGATGCACTTAAGGACTCCCCAAAAAGCAGCTCTGCTATGATTCCTTTCTTATGAGAGCTTGTTTCTTTGGCACATCTAGATGTAGAAAACACCGCTCAGAGACATGGTGATATTAACTATACTTTCTCTTCCTCTTACCTTTCTCATGTAATGGCTTGTCCTGGGATGAAACAGCCTGTATTCAGTTTCTGTAGTTTTACTGTTCAGTCATTTGTGGCTCTTATTTAAGGGAGTCAATTATCAGAAGTATAGAGAGCAATCAGTCTGGAAAAAGGAACTGCTGTATTGTTTTTTTAATCACTAGCATAAAACCTTTAGTAAAGGAATATCAGAATTATTCTTTTTATCTGTGTGCAGGAGTGCAGCTGACTGACCTAACTTTTCCTGCGCTCACATAGGAAAAGCCTGCTCTTCTCCAGTATTGCTGTGACAAACTTCTTTATGTGATTGCGCCTGTATTCGCTGAACAGCCTCCCTTGCATGAAAAGGTGTTCCTTACAAACTTTCCATAGCTGCTTATGTTTTTTTTTTAGCATGCCTTTCCCAATTCTTGTGTTCTCTTTGCTTTCAAATGCAAAGTACTAGGAGCCATTCTTTTTCCTTCAGGCTTTGCTTTATCGTACTGGATTTATGTTAAGACTGGATTTCCAAATAGGTACCACAGGGTTTTGAGTTTACAATACCTTAATTATTAAAAAATAAAAATCTTATTTCAAGAGTGTAGCACGTGCTGCGGTTTTAAATTTCATATGAGTTTACTGTGTGAGTTCTTCTTCAAGGGAAAGAAGAGCATGAGCTTCCATCTGTCCCTTCAAGTAGTGCCCCATGCGAGTGTGGTAGGATTTGTCTTTCAGAGCAGTTTTGCTCCTGTCAGAACACAAAGTCTGCCATCAGAACAACTTTATTCTAGTGCTGTTGCCATCAGACACGTGATAGTTCTACTACCTGCCTCACAATATGCAGTTCTGCTTTCAGCCTTAAAAATACTGAATTGGGATTTTGCTTTCTCCTGTGCTTTGTTATAATAGTTGATGTGAATATGCATTTTTCTGAACATTTTTATTTCTGGTCCTGTGTGGTTTTCTAGCAGCAGTATTTACTGCCTGGAAAGGGAGATGAAGGTGGGCAGACCTAGGCTGCTGCCTAAATTTATTCAACAAGTTCTTGAAAGGTCTGACCCATTAGTCAACTCTGGTTTGTATCAGAGAAGATTGACCTATTATAGAATTAGTAATTTACTGATTAAATATTATGTAATATCACACCCAAGAGTAATTGTTAAAAGGTCACTATATCTCCATCTTCCTCCAACTTTCTGTTATTACGAACATACTCAAGAAAGAAGAGAAAATAGCTTACAAATTCTTATACATATATTAATAATTTGACTCGATAGTCTTAAAGGTCTTTTTTTCACATGAAAAATTCTATGATTCTACATTTTTAATCATTTGCAATCTTATTTTTATTCCTTTTAGGTTCACTGGCAGCATGTGGAGACCATAGAGCTGGTGAATGATGGCTCAGGTCTGGGATTTGGGATAGTGGGAGGAAAGTCAACTGGAGTGATTGTTAAAACCATCCTCCCAGGAGGAGTAGCTGATCAGGTAAATTTGACCTACCTCTCTGTTACTGTTCAGTACGGTGTTAATTACTCTACTTTTATATTCAGACCAAACAGTGATAGGTTTTATCCAAATAAATGTAAAAAAATAAACTTTAATCACTAAAATTTTTGCTCTGTAAAGTTGTGTTTAGTGCAGGAATCTCTGTATTTGACTATGTAAAATGGATTAGACTCTAGATCATATTTCCAATTCAGTAACATTACATATGGTTTGTGCATTTAGAGTCTAAATTCTTTCATGAGTGTAGTGGTTGTAATCAGGGGTGGTGGGGACTCCAAAGATTGACTTGCTGTGCCCTAACAGCTAAGAGCATCTGCTTTTTTCTGCTGAGCTTACTGAAGCTTGGAGCAGGTGTGTGGCTTCACATGTCTGCTTCAAGACACAGGCCCTGTTCTTGCCTGAAGGGCTCATGTGAATTGAATTTTGTTATCACAGCTCATTTCAATCTTGTTCGTTGGACAAGTACCTAGGGCTGCATTAATGGTGGTCAAAGACTGAATAGGCATAGAGACTGGTCAGTCTTCCAACAATAGCAGTAGTGGCCTGATAACAGAGCCTGGAGATGCATGGACAGGATTTACTGCTGCCCTCTTTCCCCTGAACAAATAGATAGGTTCCTTTTACAAACCTGTCTTGGTAACACTCATCATATGGCCTAAATTCATGTGAAGCTTTTTATTAATTAAGGGTAAATCAGTAAGAGACTAAACCAGTGTAAAGCAATTTAGATAGCTGAATCACAGAAAGAGAGAAATTAGTTCTATTTTGAAGTCATAGTTAATCCTGTTACTACTAGTTTTTTAGTATCAGTGCAAAGCTGATGTGTTTGCATGCTGCTTTTTGGAACTGTTCTTGAAAAGGAAACCCAGAGTTCGGCAAACTACATGCAGTTGTTAAGTACCAGTAGGAGTAACCATAGCTAAACACATTTTTTTCTCTGTGCTTAGGTGATGTCTTGAAAAAGGATCTCCTGGGGAAATTCCTTGTAAAATTTGTGTGCCTTTGGCAGCCTTCTTTTCTCCTCTATGTTATCAGGATATTGACTTGGCATCCAAAAAAGTCACCTGATTCATGTATCTTAGAAGTGACTAAAGCTATGTGCTTTTTTTTCTAATTGTGTGGTACATGGGAGGAACGGCATTTTTTCATCATTATTTTTCCTTCAGCATGGAAGATTGTGTAGTGGAGATCACATCTTGAAAATTGGCGATACAGACCTAGCTGGAATGAGCAGTGAGCAGGTGGCACAAGTTCTAAGGCAGTGTGGAAACAGAGTGAAACTGGTAATTGCAAGAGGTCCTGTTGAGGAGCCACTTCTACCAGCAGTTCCTCCAGGTACACCAGTACCCACTTCTATGCCAGAGAAACAGGTGAGCAACAGTGAACATATGTAACCCATTGCAAACTTCTTTCTTTTTAATGGCTATTTGAATGGTTTTTGTGTTTATATTTTCAAAAGCTAGGATTTTCTTTCCCAGTAGCACTATTTTAATTTGAATAGGCTGGAAAATTTTAAATGTATGAGTGCAATGCAAGGAACTGTGTTCTTGAAGACTTTTGGGATTAAGGCTCAGGACTTCTATAAATATAATCTGATTAATAACTTGTTTTGGTTGCTTGTAAGGGTATGTTATTACATTGGGTCAACTGAAACAGAGCATTCTTTTCTTCAGGATGGAACTAGTTAACTCTATCATTTCTCTGTCTGCCTGCCCTTTTTCTTTCCATATAATTTCATCTTTTCATCAGAAAATTTCTCCCTGTGCCAGCCAGCACACAGATGCTAATCCTTTCCTACATCACCTGTCATTGCTCATTTGCTAGATGTTTTCTAAAAAAAGTAAGCCAGCTGATACCCTTACTCTCCTGCTCATGATTGCACTTAGTATTGTTACTCCTCTACAACTCTCAGCCTTTTAAAAAATTCTGTAAATATTATCATGGCTTGTCAGCTCAAAACCTTTACAAATCAGGTAATTTGCATGTTTGTAACAAACTCTAGTTTAATGGGCAACTGTTTTGCCACATATGGCTATGACCAGATACATTTAAATGTGAATATGTGAAGCAAATTAATGAGAGAAGAATTAGGTTTTGTTGTTCCTGATCCTGCCCCTAGATAGAACTTTTTGTTTTACATTTTTCCTGTTCTAGACATTTTCCTCAGTTGCAATGTAGATATGAGACAAGTCACATCAGAAGAGCAGAAGTCCTTGCAATTTATGCATGATTATTATGTAACAATGTAACTTACGTGTGGTTATACCATCATTTTGTCCATTGTAGTGACCTCTGCAGTGATATCTGAAAACCTAACTTATATTTGTCATCTGTTGTGTGGCTGTAAGGCAAAGAAAGTTAATCTTAACATAGAGGCTTCTGAGCATTGAAGATGAGAGACAAACTGGTACTTTTGTGTCTTTACAGCACTCAGAGATGTAAAACCTTTCTGGATTTTAGAGAAAGGGATTGATACTTAGTGCTAGTATTCCTTTTCTGAAGTGCATCTCTCAAAAGCTGAAATTGATAATTTAATCTGTGTATATTTCTGCAGTATTTGCCTTTTTGGGGTTATATGATACAATGTTATAAGATGTATCTGCAGATGCAGAATGTGTACAATTTCTAATACTGACAAAATAGCTCCAAGTGGCAAAGGGGCACAATTTGAGTTTTTTGCCACTGTTCCAGTTTCCATACTTTTCAATATCTCTTTCCTGGTACTTCTTTCCTGGCAGGAGGCAGGCTATTTTAAAACTACTGCTGCCTACACAAAGTCACATTCTTGGAAGGAGCACGCTGATAACAGTCATGCAGTAACTCATTGATTGGGGTCTGGAGTGAAGATGATGATTCAAACAGCTTGACTTTTTAGTTTCTTCCTATCAGATACAGTGTGGGTGGAGTCATCATGATGCTCTTAGAACTATTATTGAGACCAGAATGGCTTTGCCAAATGGGCACTTCTTGTCATGTTACTGCATTTGTCTATCCTGTAAAAATTCATGAGGATATAGGAATGTGACCTTTTTTTTAGTGGCATTACCTTTGGCAAAAATAACCTTGTGTTCTCAATCAGAGGGATGATTAATGCATTAGAAATTTATTTTTCTTGTGTTCAGTTTAGTTTCTGGTGGAGTTGCTTGGATAAAGAACTTAAGTCAGATTCTCTTTTGGCAAGTAACAACATATCTCTCCTGAAGTCTTTTTTGGCACATACTTATCTAGTCAAACTGGGTTTAGTTAGTATCTGCCTAGTTGCCGTATTGGCATTAAAAAAAAAATAGCTGCTGTTTGGCATGCAGAAGAAACAGAATAAAAACTTTTAACTCAAACCCTTATGGTTAAATTAAGATTTTAATATGTATTCCAGTTTCATTAACAACAAGTAGTTAAATAGCCCCAAAATCCATTGTTACTGAAATTCAGAGAGTTATAGCAGTTATTAATGAAGATTGTAATTATTTAACTAGCTGGAAATATAATTGCTGTGTGCTAAAACAAAATTATTAAGCCTTTTGAAAGCAAGATATGTAATTACCTGACTAGTAATAGCTCTTAGCATATTTTAAGCTTGAAAGTTTTAAAAACATACCTATAGTTAATGAACAGAAATTTAGACAAATAGAATACAAAATATGATTTTGATTTTTTTTTTCTTCTTTTTAATAATGCAACAATGTAAAACTAGTTCAGAGGAGGTCCCAGAAAGGCAGCAAGCTACATATCATATACACATGTATGTAACTTATTGTAAAATAAATTAATTGTTCAATTTGTACAAATTTCAACAGTCATTTTTGTCATGAAATATGATATTTTATAGTTTAAAGGTAGTATCCCAGAGCAGTGAGGTGAGGAGGGCATGACCTGCCCTTCATTACTTTGCCATGAGGAATGTTATCTACTTCTTGCTTCTCTGATGAACAGCAAATAAAAACAGAAGCAAATTTCATGCTTAATTTTTTGCGTTTGTATCTAATTTTATGTGTTACTGACATTAAAGAATGTGGTGAATCTTTAAAGAAAAATAAGCTTATTTTCTAACCCCCCCATTTCTTTTTAGGATGATGCTTCTGTTGATAGCTATGAAGATGGGGAGAAATTCAGTGTTGAACTCACTAAAAACAACCAGGGTTTGGGAATAACTATTGCTGGTTACATTGGAGACAAGGCATCGGGTAATTGTTTATTCCTGTACTTCATTATGTAATCTATTGCATACTATGGTATATGTGCATCAAAGGCTTAATTTCTATATAGCCTCTCTTAAACGAACCCTTAAAATCTATAGTAAATTTGTAAAGGCAAAATAATTGTTTTCCTTTTGTAAAAAGGATGTTCAGAATAAAAGTTAT
>VXBU01001787.1:15456-61094 GCA_013400315.1 Bombycilla garrulus
CACCTGTGGGCTGTGGCAGACAATAAATAAATTTGTTTAAATAAATAAATGCAGAAATGTTCATGGACAGTTGCCTATTTTTCTTTGTAATTTCCACTACATTTTTCACAAAAATAATCCAGAACTCTGTTAGGCCTCCTTAGGGGACATTTGGCAAATTCAGTATTGCTAGGAAGGGATGTCTGTTGAACGTGTCATAAAGCTTCTCAAAGAGTTGTTTGACTTGTATCTACGCGTAAATTGTTCAAAAATATGTATGGATAGGTACATGCCATATTTTTGGCAGTTTATATCTATGACTTTTTGGATTAGAAAAAAACCAGACTTCCACAGGACCAGACAGTCACAGTTTGTGCAAGTCCACTCTTTAGAAGCTTCCAGTGGAATCTTCAAAAGGCAAATTAAGATACAGAACACGTATAGATCTGAGAGTGTACTTTAACTGATTTAGTGTTTGGGTATCACTGATCTTCAGTTTGAAATAACTATGCTGCATTTAACTATGTTAGAGAACTTCTGTCTCAGGAACTAGTTGTTAGGTAACTTAATTTTGTGACAACAGTTACAGAACAACTTTGCTGGTAGAGAAGCAGCATTAATACTACTGGACAACAAATAGCATGGCTGAATGTTTTATGAATGACAAATAACTTGTGTTATCTTATAGCATTTACAGGATATAAGAATACTTGGAAGTTAGAAGGACCAGCCATGTAATTATGCACAAAACCTGGGCAAACAACTTCTTTAAAAATCCCAACTCCTCTCAAAAAAACCCAAAAGACTGATTTGTTGAAAGCAGATGCTGTTAAGATTTTTCATACCAGTGTTATAGGCCTGATATTGTCAGAGAGATTTCATGCCAGTCTATGCTGTTATTTTTCCTGATTTCATGTAAGCTGTGCAAAACGTGCATGTAGCAACTCCATATATTTTCACTTTATTGAGCTGTTGAAGTTGTTTCAAAAGCAGGTGTATTTTTCATGAAATGCTTTCTTTTAGTAAAATGCCCTTCTGTAGGTGTTTTCTATATAGTACTCTCCTTCTGATTCAAAAGTAGTAACTGGTTAGTACTAAAATATTTCTGTTTTGAAGTGGTTTTTGTTTAATTTTGTTGTTTTCTTGGGGTTTTTAAAACTTTATGATTTTTTTTATCAAGAAATTACCAGATTAGTGTACTGAAGCTGAATTTTCTGCCAAATCTGGCAAAAGTCAGAGGCATGACTTTTTTATGTATGTTGATTTCAACATTTAGATTAAAGTAAAATAGAATATTTTTTGTTTTGCATCAAGAATGGTGAATTTGGCATTGTAAGGTTTTAAATGCAATCTGATCCAATGTGAACAGACATTAACCTGGCTCATTGTTTAAGACGATAATAGTACATATGTTTTTCTTAAATCATTGTTTTCTTTATTATTCTTTTATTATCTTAGAGATGGTGTTTTCTTTTTTCTTTTTCCCTCTGCTTTGACTGGTGCCTTTAGTTTCATTATTTAAATTGTTTCTTAATAAATTAGTTAACTTAATTTTCCCTGTTTTCATCCCAGAACCTTCTGGTATCTTTGTGAAAAGCATTACAAAAGGCAGTGCTGTTGAACATGATGGCAGAATCCATGTGGGAGATCAAATTATAGTTGTAAGTAAACACAGGAGGACGTGAGATCACTTGTCTACAAGACTCTGCTTCTTTGTGTTGTGAAGAAATGCTCATGTAGTACTTGTTTAAGATACTTAGGATCGATGTTGCAGTGTTTTCTGACAGAGTATCTCATCACATGCTTTCTGATTATGCTACCTACCCGTAACTTGTATTTATTTTAAAAAAAACTTGTATTGTGTGTGAGAATATATCATTATATATCCTCCGTATCAGTAGGAGGTTAGTAAGTGTGACATTTCAAAGTTTGATTCAAATTGAACAACTGTTTTCAAAATGATTTTTAAAAGTGTGTCAATAAAGTTTTAAGTGTTCAGAGAAAAAAGAATGTATTTTCATTCCTAAACTGTTGATTCTGTGGTGGAAATCAGATCATGCATGCTGGAAGTGCATTTTTGTGTCTTTCTTAGATCTGTCCTTGCATTTGTATGAAGACAGCACTAAAAGCAGGTTATGGTCTCTCTCCAGAAGTGCCTGCATGTTTTTTTGTGGAAGTATATGTCTATTTTGTAATGATTTTCACACTGAGTACAAATGGCTAAAATGGATTATTCCAATGTTTGTTATTTTCTTCTACTGCAGATGCAGAAGGAGAAAATTATTTGTGCTCTCAGACATGGGAGAATAAAAAACATTTTTTAAATATGTTTTGTTTATGTGTGGAGGAAAAAATTAAATAGTCTCATCTGGTTTTACTTTATATTTAGAAGAATTTCAGAGAAAGACAACAAATGACTAAGGGTCCATGAGATTCATTCTTCATTTAGGAGCACTTAAAATAATGAAGTATGTTTGTTGTGTAGATAGGTAGAAACAAATACAGGAGTCCACGAACATAGTATTCTAAGAAGTATTTGAGAAATGTAAGGCGCTGTAGGATAAATGTAGGAATAATAGGATATTACAGAGTTTGCAGGGAGAAGAAGAGTAAAATGTGGTGGGGGCTAGGTAGGGATAATGGGAGAGAATCGAGAAATGCCACAGTTTTGAATTTCAGAACAAAAACCTGAGGTAATGAGATATCGAACAGTTTCAAACAGAGGAGACCAAAATCTTATTTTTTAAACTATTAAAATGATGAACCAGCAATAATATATAGTTGGTTGTGACAGTGTTGAATTTGGAAATTGGACTTCACAGCGTACATTAGTAGACTTCTCTGTATTTAAGTTTACTTGACCTCAGAATGACAGCACTCTGTCAGTCTTTCTACCACTGTGGATCAATGTGTCTGTCCTTACTCTTCTTTCTGCAGAACTCCTAGCCTTGGCTGTGTTGATTTATTCACCCAGTATTTTCTCCTCAGAAGTAGGGATGGCTGAAGTGGTTTAGTGGACAGTCTGCGCAATACGCCTTGCACAGCACATGCTATATCCTTTCCCACCTTACAGAGCAGATCTGCCTGGCCACACCGTAGTGGGCACTCCTCCCCTCTTTGCTGCGGTGCTGGTTGTGACCTAGCTCTGGGATACTCCAGCAGGAGTGCTTAGCATATCCAATTACATAGAGTTGTACAGGTTTTGTTCTTGCCCCTCCACTTGCTTTTTGCTTAGTCTAACAGATGCTGAGAACTCACTGCATTGTGTTGCCCTGAACTTTTTCTTTCTGGGTGAACTGAAAAGCTGCTTAATCCTGCAGGTGGATGGAACAAATCTTCAGGGTTTTACTAACCAGCAAGCGGTTGACGTTTTGCGGCACACAGGACAAACAGTTCGGCTCACTTTGATCAGAAGAGGTCTTAAGCAGGAAAATCGTATTCCATCCCAGGAGGACTTCAGTGCTCCTGTTGAAAAGGATTTACTATTCCAAACAATGGATAGTGCTGCAGCCAAAGGTAATTAAAACTGATTTTGCTGTAAAGTTGGCTTGAAACATTTTTCTTCTCAATTGCAAACTGTAAATAAAATGGGCAGATTCATTCTGGGTAGCTATTACAGATTGCAGAGCTGCTGTACATGAGGGTGGGATTTTGTCTACTGTGGTTTGATTAATCTTTTAGATACAGTAGCATTATTTGCTACATTTTCAAAGTGAGTGTTGAAAGTTCTTCCCTACATTGTGCTTCTGACTGAATTGCTTCAAAACTTTGATCCTGCAAATCTTTGAACAGTAAGAAGGCAGGAGGTGTTTTATTCATGCTCAAGAGTGAGAGGTGCATTCAAAAGCAATCAGAGAAAGACCCTCCTTGATGTGCCTAATCGATCTCATCCCCTTTGACTCTTGCTTGTTACAAGCTACAGGTATGAGAGGAGTAGCCTGTATTTAAGGGATGATAGGGTATTGACAATGCAGGTGTAAAGTGTTCAGCCAAAAACCAATAGTAATTTTGCTGCTGATGACACAAGATTAGTGCAGCTTTATCTTACATACTCTGCACATATTTATGTGCCACATCTTGAAACTCAATGTATTTGAATGCTGTTTGAATACATGATACCTACACAGGTGCTGGAAGTGCAAAACAACTGCTTGTGTTATAGTTTTATGTCAAGTGAAAGTGGGTCATAGGTAATAACAGAGGCCTAATCCCCGTCTTGCACAAGATTTTCAAAGAGCCAGTAGCCTGTTACCTGTATGTCATCCTCTCACTCCCACCTTTAACAAGAAGTATAGACCAAGTGTTCGGAATGCTGTTACTCCAGCCAACAGGTGTTCAGGACATATGACAAGGAGCAACATGCATAACAGAACTTTGTGTTAGGAGACATTTTCTATGTAGGAAAAGTGTGCCAGGTCTCCAAGGCTGAAGCATTTTTGTTTTCAGCATAAGCTTTCTGAATTGTAGAAAGGAAAAAAAATTAACACAAAAATAGTGATGTTATATTTAGCTATATTTTCATTCAGTCTAGAAATGTACTGATAGTTATGCTGTATTTTTGGTTGTTTTTTTGCATTGAATACTCACTGGCAAAGGCAAAGCATTGCCAAAAGACAGCATCTTTGAAACATGATATTTCTGGGCCACTCATGCCAGATTCCATTTGCCAAACATAGGTACTCTGAAGTCCAGTGAACAAGAGAGTTAGTGCCCCAGAGCATACCTGTGAGGTTGATGAGTATTATGACATATAAAATAGCTAAATAGCTGAAAAAATTTCTTCTTTTTTTTCAGATAACAATGAAACAGAACAGGGATCCCCATCACTGCCATGTAGTGCCAGTGTGGTAAATATTGGAGATGACATGAAACAACAGGAAACAGGTTCTCAAGGTTTAATGTTTTATTCTGTGAAAATGCACTTCTTTGTGCTTACACAAAGATCAGGTGTTTTGTATGTCTTTCCATCTTCTGTGAGCTCTATAGCTGAGGTAGAACTAGAAAAAGTAACTGAGCATTTAATCATGTCTTCTTAACCATAAGTGTTGTAGGAACAGGACCACTGTTTATGTCTGAAAATAATTAGATGCTGAAGATGTCACATGAAGCAGACTGCTTTGGCTATTTACTCAACCCACTCCTAGTCTAGTTTTGCATATCTATTCTTTTTAGTCTAGTCTAGAAAAAAAAATTCCATTCCCTGTTATCTTTCCAGTTGTCTGCAGCTGCCCAGCTACAGTTCCAGAACTGCTACGTCTTCTGATAAATTTCCTTTTCACACATTCTTGAGCTTACATTTATTTCATTTAGTATTCTCTGATGACTTCTGAAATTCAGTGTGTTCTGGTGCACTGATCTTCTATATTTTTCCCATACTCTTTGTCAAAATTCCTTTTTTCTGCTGAGTATTTTTTCCTGCTTGATCTCCTAGAACACTATTTGGCATTTCAGAAGTCCTGTGTGATTATATGCTTTTCAGATTCAGACATAACTTCATGTGTCAACTTGATGTGTAACATTTTTGTACTTCCAGAGTAAAAGGGGGAACTGAAAAGTTCTGCAGTATGTATCTTTTCATAACTCATGCTTTCTGATATTCTTGGATAGCTGAAGGAGTTTCTTTTTAATGTCTTTCCTTCAGATACTGCTTGGCTTTGGGGAAAATATTTTCCTATCTGAACGCTATGCAACATCTGACTTTATACTTAGTAATGTCTCTGATCAATGACTAGACTTAAAGCACTGTTTAAGGCTGTTAGTCATTTTTTATTCTTACTAAAATAAGTGGGATTTGAGAAAGTTGTAATGAAAATTATTGTCTTTGCCTGTGATGGGCATTCAGATCTGAAGAGTTTATTTTGATACTGTAGACACAGCCCAGACCATGGACCTTGAATATGTAGAATCCTGTGGAACCTGCTGTGTTTGCTGGCTGTTGTATCTAAATACTGTTTTTATTGGTTTCTGCCATAGAGGCTAGACAATGTGAATGGGGAGAAAATGAGCAGGGAGAAAGCATTTTTCTGTTTTTCAAACCTGCAAATAACTTTCAGTCAAATTAAGAGTTGACAGTTTGCTACCTAGCCTGTCACTCTGTCACTGTACTTCTCCCTCTTCCTTCCTTTCCAAATTCATTGCTATTCTTCAGCTGTTAAAATTCTGTGTCATTGTATGTTTGCATATATGTGAGTCTAGGAAAAAAAAAAGGGAAAAAAAAAGCAGAGAACTTGGAAGTCTTACATTCTGTTACTGACCTCTAGGGCTTACAGTTTCAGAAAAGTCTTTCACAGTTGTGCTTATGGTTTTAAAAATAAAAATAAAAAAATCTCCAGATTGTGCTTTTTGAACATTCTCTGTGAAATACAGGGTCTGTTGAAAAGGATCAGTATGCAGTTTATATTTTTAAGTATTTTAGCCATCCCTCTGGATCAGTCTGATCAGCCCACATGTAGTCTGATTTTAACATAGGTCTTGAATGCAACCTTTTCATTTTCTTAGTGCCTATTATCTTGAAAAATTGCAAAAAATTGAATCAACTCTGAGGCTAGTATGTATCCTTTCTTTCCATTCACATACACCAGACTATTTGACTGAACTTCGTGTATTTCAAAATACAGAGTTAGTTTTGCATGATTGGAATCTTAATACTGCTTTGTGAATTTTTGCTCTGGTAAACTCAAGCTTGGTGAGACTAAACATGACTTTTTTTAGTCATATTTAGGAGAATTCTGACATCATGGGAATTGTTTTGTCATTGTGCATGTTCCATATAGTTTATCAGTTATAGGAGTTGACCAGGTTTTTAAATTCTTTGTCACAGTAATCTTAAATATAAATTTTAGATTTCCAGCTAACTAGTACAGAAGAAGCAGCTGCAAAGATAAAATGGCAGAGGATTATGGGTTCGAATTATGAAATAGTGGTAGGTAAATTTTGTTTACTATTGTTTAAGGTGCATCTGTTTCATCTACATCTATTATGTGGACAGCATATGGATAGAAATATATTTGTATTGTATTTGCTCTTTCATGTATGAAAATTACACCTATGCTCCTAAGTATGTTGAGATTATTTTAATTATTGACTTTGAATGTATATATGTATTTGTCTGTATTTTATCAAAACCATAAGAGATTTGTTAGACTACTGTGCCCATGCATCTTGTTTCACTGATTTTCTAGCTTCAGGAGGATAAATGTGTGTTAGAGAAAAAAACCAGTATTTAATATGGACTTCAAAGTTCCCTCCATTAGCTACAACTTGAAATGTCATTCTTATTCTGCATGCTGAATAAATGATTTCATGTAATGATGTAAATAATGAGTAGAACATATATTGTGATGCAGAAGAAAAGTAGTACCTCAGTTTAGGAGATACTTCAAAATTGCATGTCATAGACATAGTGTCTGCAGAAATATGTATTATTAGATATATTGTTTTCATAAGCAGTTCCCACTTGTGTATCGCCAAGTGGCGTGTAATCGGCAAGTCAGTTTTTACCTCACTGTCTCCATTATACATGGTAGTACTTCTGGAGTTTTGTCCTCATTGCATGTAAATTGAAATGGAAAGTAACACATCTGGCTGTAAGTATGACAAGTGTCACCATTTCTTTATCCTATTTTAGGTGGCTGAGGTTAACAAGTTTAGTGAAAGCAGTGGGTTAGGGATAAGCCTTGAAGCTACAGTGGGTCATCATTTCATCAGATCTATCTTACCTGAAGGGCCAGTTGGACGAAGTGGCAAGCTGTTCAGTGGAGATGAACTGCTGGAAGTAAGATAAAGTACTACTTCATCTTACTCTACATTCAGTAAGGTGTTTGAGCAGTAAGTTTCTTCTCATAGGTTATGACCATGGGAGTGATATATACCTAACAGCATGCCAGTTAGTGGTTGAGTCATCAGTTCATATGTACTTGCATGTATTTATGTGTGTACATATGCTTACATACATTTCTCAGCTGATAGCTGATACTTCGATGTAGTCCGAGGTCTTGGTCATGGTCTAAGCTCAGCTGGTGAATAGGCACCATGCAGCCACTTGCTTACTCACCCCACTCACTCCCAGCCTCCAGGTTGAGATAATGACAGTTTAATAATTGAAACAAAGTAAATTTTAATAATAGTAATAATTGTCATAGCAAAAAGGAAAAAAAAAACCTCAAGTGATGCACAATGCAAGTGTTTAGCACCTGTTGATCAATGCCAGACCCTGTCCCTGAGCTGTGATTAGTGCACCTTCCAGTTAATTTCCAGTTTATATACTGGAGGCATGATGCCCTAGGGTGTGGAATATCCCTTTGGCCAATTTGGGTCACTTATCCCAACTGTGTTCCCTCATAGCTTTTTTTTTCCTTTTTGGTACCTCCTCACCAGCAGAACACGAGACACTTAGAAGTCTTTGATTCAACTTAGTAGCAGCCTAAACATTGATGTGTTATCAATGTTATTCTCATACTGCATCCAAAACACAGCACTGCACAGCTACTGAGAATAAATTAACTCTATCCCAGCTGAAACCAAGATGGTCACCAAAAAAGAATATGCAAAATGCGAAAGCATCAAGATTGAATAGGATTATCCCAACTCAGTGAAGGAACTAAACACCTAATTACTTTTCTAAATTATTTTCTTAGAATTAAGTTATGAATGTGGTTTACATGAAGGCAAGAAACATGAAGCTACAGTGTATGTGGTGTTTGCAGGGTAGTGTTGTGCAATTTAAAAGACTATACATTCAGTTCAAAACATACCTTAGTGCTGAGCACCAAATTGTGTAGAGGTTAAGGGTTGAAAGTATTTATTAGCATGGGGATTTTTATTGCTTTTATTTAACTTTTTTTAATGAAGTGATTAGTGAGTTGTGGTTTGCTTGGGTTTTTTTACTCACTTTTTGTTACTGTGCTTATAAATTCTCTGTAATTCTAACCACTGTGTGTTCTTTATTTATTGAGGTGAATGAGATCTCTTTGCTTGGAGAAAACCACAAGGATGTGGTCAGTATCTTGAAAGAGCTGCCTATTAAGGTGACAATGGTGTGCTGTCGTCCAGTAGCTCCTCCTGTCACTCAGCCAGAAATACTAGAGAGTCTTAGCCTATCAGAGGTTCAGCTCACAGAAAAGGTATTTTGTCTTTAAACAACCACTGGTAATGACAGTTTCCTTGAGGAACAAAAAAACCAACAAAAACAAATACGTGATGTTCTTCTGCATGATTAGAAATATATTTGAATATTTTTTGAATTGGAGCCAGAAAAATAGGAAACAGCAAATAATGGTTATTGGCTATTTTTTAAGCCACCAGAAGATACAATTCCTGGCTGGTTATTTCTAGGATGTGGGGCTATCTAAGAAGTACAAAAGTACTATACTTCTTGTTCTGTAGGTGAGATATAGGAGTACAGCAAGTTGAAGTGTGGGTTCTTTAGAATCTGGATGTATTTAATCTAGTTTTGAATTTTACTTTCTGCATTGTGCATAACTGTGTTTGCATTCCTTGACTGATGCTTCTGTCACTCATAAGTGCACAGCTCTGGGCAGCCTGGTGAATTAAACATGTAGGAATGGCCTAGAGTATAGTAGATAAGCAATATCATTTGTATGAAAAGAGAAACAGTTAACTCTTGAGTTCTGAGTGAGACACCAAAACCAGTTTA
Source organism: Bombycilla garrulus (assembly GCA_013400315.1). Taxonomy (NCBI): domain Eukaryota; kingdom Metazoa; phylum Chordata; class Aves; order Passeriformes; family Bombycillidae; genus Bombycilla; species Bombycilla garrulus. The sequence goes on from VXBU01001787.1 coordinate 25,091, forward strand.
TAGGTTCTAAACTTCTCTATGAAACCAAGTGAAGAATAGACTGAAGAACAGTCTGTGTATGTACATATGTGTTTGTTTTTTATGTTTATTAAATATTCTGGCTACTCTCAGTATTTAATGAAGGCATATTTTAGACAAACCATTTAATAACATATTTTCTGTGTATTTGAATGTATATACTAATGAAGTTTTTTGTAGATTTTAGTTTGACAGAAATTGCATTTTGTAAATATTTTTCTAATGAGCAGTTTGATATATTTGCAGCTTAGTTATAAAGGATATTTGAAGTTTGTGCTAGGTTTATCAGAGTTTGTTAAATCTCCTGAGTGGTTGCACTTCTTTTGTGTTTAGATATATATCACTTAGGTTTTATCTTGTTTTTTTTAAGCAGGGTTTTGTCTCTAAAGATTCTCAAGTGTTTCCATTTTATTTATGAATGTTTACTGTTTTTCTCAGGGTCACATAGAACTTGGATTCATTGGCTCCTCAGACACAGAGGGAACAACTTTGGAAACAGCTAATGAGGGTCAGAGTATGGAAGAGGTGCAAAGCTCATCTCTGGCAATGTGGGAAACAGAAGTACAGCACATTGAGCTGGAGAAAGGGAGTATGGGGCTTGGATTTAGCATATTGGACTATCAGGTAACTTTTGTATTTCTTTGGATGGAGGACAAAATACTTCATATTGTTTTGATCTTGCAGTATGTTATATATATTTGAAGGGTAAATATTAATTGAAACCAAGCGATAGAGTAGAACTAATCACTGCTGGTAGGCATTCCAGTAATTTTATATTCCTCTCATTGTATTAGGACTACAGGTTCTAATGATGATGGTAATACTGGTTCAGAAAAACAGATAATCCATTATATAGTAGGGTTTTCAGAAAGCTGTCTTCTAGTGACCCAAGGACAGTGAACGATGCAGCCAGCATATTCAGGCATTTAGCCATGCATTTTGCACCTGCAGTGAGGTGTTTAGGGCAAGATCCAATAAAGGACTTAAATGCTTAAAGTAGGATTTACTAAAATCCAGAGCTGTAATTCTGAAATCCCTTGCTTAGCTGCTGTCTGTCAGGGACATGCTTAAACATCCCCATTCATTTTGTGTTTCACTTCAGAATTCCTGGATATCTAGACTGTGTTTCTTGGTGTATTCCAATGAGCAGCTCTGTGCCTTGCCTTCATTTGGTAAGGTTACCAGAAAAAATGTTCCTTCTGTTCCCAGATTTCCAGTGGATAATTTTTAATTGATCATCAAGTAATTACTCCCTGAGGTGAATAAAAGCTCTTTTGCTGAGCTGTTTTGTGGTACTGTGGGGATCAGGTCTCTTTCCAGGTTTCTGCTAGATCTTGTCCATAGGAGTATATGCATTTACATCTGGAGATAACTTCCAGGTGGAAATTACGGCCCCAGAATTGTACTTCTTACAATTAAACTATGGCTTAGATTTTGCATTTGCACATTGATAAGGTGAAGAGCAGTATAGTGTAGTAATGTGAAGGATAAAGGCATAGTCAAGTATTTTATGAAGCACTGACTGCTCTTTATGGTGTTGCACATAATGCTCTGTAATGAGACATCACAGATGAGCCTGAGTGTTTGAAGTCCATGTCAGCACACAGTAGAACATATTTTTGCTTCAGCCTCTTTTGAGCATTAACACAAATGGTGGGTGCGTATGTGGTTAGTGACTGAAATTTTTATAGGATAATAGTACTAAAGGCTTGTGGGAAGTGCCTTATGTTGGTTAATATATTTTTCAAATATTAGTTAGTCCTACAGCTTTGGTCAACTTTCTGAAACTTAGCTTTTTTTGATGTTAAAATATTTATGTATTGTCATGTGTTCTCTCCTTTGATATACAGTAAAAAAATTTCACTTGGTCACCAAAGTTATGCTTTCTTATAAGACTGGGAACAGTAATTTTACAGGGAGATTTATATTTTTATTTTGCTGTTTCCATCAAATTTTCAATTCATTTTCAATGAACTGTAACTAAATTTGAGCAGAATTATGTTCGTACTACTACATTCCTCATGTTTTATACAATGGCAGGCCTATACAAAAGTCTGCATAATTTCTAACCATAAGGAGGACTATCACGTAGACAAGAGAGGCTTGTTTCTTTTTTTTTTTCCCAAAAAATACGTCATGCAGTGCCATCCGAAGTGACAGTGTAAGTATTTGTTGTTAAAATAGTGAGGAAGATGTCAATGCTCAGGCTCAAGCACTATTCACTGCATTGCTAGTTACATTTTGACTTGGGAAGTGTTTTATTGCTCCATGGCATTCTTTTTACTGCACTAATTATCATCAAATGTTAGGGGTCTTCTTATGTCCTCCCTTCCTTCCTTGACTACCTCTGTCCCTTTCTCCCTCCTTCCATCAAGACTTCTCTCCCACACCAGCTTTCAGCATCCTTCCTATTCCTTTGGCTTTTTCTTGTTGCTTTGACGATGTCCGTCTTTTCAGATGTACATCTTGACATGGAAACTTGTTACAGCAGCATGCTGGTTTGTAGATGTTTGCTTTTCTCTACTTTAGCTATCAGTAAAGCTGTTACACGATTGCGTTGTTTTTTTTTTTCTGTTCATGCACTCAAGTGAATTAGGTGTTGGAAGTTTTAACATGATGTTCCCTGTGAATGTAGTTCTGTAGGAATCATACAAATATTTTACATGTGTGATAATTGGTATAGCAAAATTATGTATTCCTATTACTAATATTTGATGCTAGCTTTTTTTATAAAAGTCAGTATATTAGAGAATGGTCACTTAAAAGCAGTTTTCTTTCTTAAAAGCAAATATCAGTTTGTTTTGTTTTGTTGATTAGAGTCCTATATGGGTATTTTCCTCTCCCATGTAAGTATTTAATTAGGCATGGACGAGACCTTGCATCTTGAAAACTGCTTTCTCAGTTGAGCAAGATCATGAAGTATAAGATAGTTATTGAAAATAAGTCATTTTTTCCACTAGAGTGCATGAGTTACATTTTCCCCAGTCTGCATTGCCCACCTGTGTCCTCAAACCTCTGAGTGTAAGGAAGGATGGCGTTTGCAGCACTGTTGTTGCAGTAGGAATTATATGAATTTCTGATGTGTGGACAACACTGTGCAATTTAGTAGTATTTTATATTGGAGATACATGATAGAATGTCACCTAGAAAAGAGAAAATAATTTTCACATTTAAGAATTAAAAATAAGTGGAGGTCTAAATGTATGGACAGTACAGGCAGGATGGCTTGCTTCTACTGAAGGTTCATCTAGAGAGCAACACTTCTTAATAACATAACTCTGGTAAAATAAAAGCTCATGAATAAAAATTATTCTCTCAAGACAGGAAAAAGTAAAAAAAATTAACTAATTTTCTTCCCTTTATTTAATTAGGATCCTGTTGATCCAGCAAACACTGTCATCGTGATTCGCTCATTAGTTCCTGGGGGTGTGGCTGAGCAAGATGGCAGACTTCTTCCTGGAGATCGGCTTATGTTTGTTAACGATATCAACTTGGAAAATGGCAGCCTGGAAGAAGCAGTGCAGGCACTGAAAGGAGCCCCAACAGGAGCAGTTAAAATAGGAGTTGCCAAACCATTGCCCGTAAGGATTTGGGAATTCAGTGTCTACTTTTCATGTAATTGAAGCTAGTACATGCTGATCCTGACTTTTTTCCCCATACATTTTGTGTGTTTTGGGGTACAGCTGGGTGGCCCAACTGTTGCATGTAGGAGTGGCCTGGGTAGTACATGACTGGTGTAGTGATTGCAGGACCTAGCGCTTCTTTTCTTGCAGCTGACAAAAACAGCAAAGCACCTTGCAACCAGGGGAATCTTTCAGGGCTAAAAGTTGCCAGGCACAATATTGTACACAGTACACTTTACATGGTTCACTGAATGTATGAGATGGTGACACAAAGTTGTTTTTATTTGATTTGCATGAAATTTCCTTTGCTTTGCAAGGTGTAGTATTGTTAAGCCTGTTATTCCACTTGGAGAGGTTGTTTGATTTATTCTGGGTGGTGTGTAGGAGAAACAGAAAAACTTTCAAGAGGCTCAATAACAACTTCTTACTTGCAAACTTTAGAACATTACGGTAGAATAATACTTGGCAAATTTGAAAATGTAAGCATTTTGGTTAGAAATGCAACAATATAAATGCATAAAAATAACACTTCAGAAAATGTATATAGGAAAAGAAAGAAGAAGAAGGGTATGGGGTCACCACCCATGGATCCAGTGACAAGACTTTATTGTTGCAATTTCCATGCCACTTCAAAGTGCTGGTCGCAGTCTTGATCCACTAGGGATGGTGAAAACCCATTAAACACAAAGTTCAATTAGTTAATGTACACTCAGGCTGGATGAGAATGCCCAAGTACCTCCCCTATAGTGGAGAGTTTTATAGTGTCTCATGTAACACCATAGATCATGAGGCTTTTCTGTCTTTGATGGTTTATGGCACCTAAGATGTTACAGCTTTTTCTCAGGTTAACACAGTTGAGCCAATTATAGTCCATGAGAAGGCATGAATACCTTCAGGCTTTGTGTAGGTGTCCTGGTACGTCTCCAGAGGGTGGTCTTCACACCTGAGACACTTGTGTAAGGATATAGTCATGATAAAAACCACTATTCCGACTCCCAGGATTGTTTTTTACCAGCCTCTTCCCCTAACTGGCTCAAAACCCATCATGTAGCCTCGGGTGGTGGGTGTGCACCCTTCCTGCAGCTGGGTGGTTGGTTTGTGCTGGTCAGTAAAGCATCTGCTGCTTCTGCAAATGTTTGACGCGTTGACCATTATCATTACAGTCCCTCACAAGTATTTACCCAATCTTTTTATTTAAACAGCACACTTTGTTTATGCAATAGTGTGCAGAATTCAGTTTATATACATCTAACTGGTTATTTCAGGCTTGGTTTTATAAGGTAGTCTAGAACAATTTGAGAAAGGAGTTTAAATGAGACCTATGCCCACTGAGTGTAGCATTAAGAATGCTAATGAATGAACATTCCTGATGTGTTAAATTCAAATCAGTAGAATGTCATTAGTTCATACATACAAGGAAAGTACCTTTCTCTACATTAGTAAGCCCAAGCACAATTTTAGGGGTTCATTTTTGCTTTTAATGAATTGGTAATTTTGTAACCCCTATGGATGTAGGTATGAAATTTTCCATTTTTAGTAGATCTTTGTTGAGAGAATGGAAGTGAATAGCTGTTGTTTAGGTTCCCAGAAACTTTGTTGTTCATAGTACAAAAGTATGTTTTAACTTGCTCCTAATTTTTTTTTTTTTAATTCCGTATTAATTGCAATCAAAAATTTCATGCTCTAGAAGAGAAAATGCATGGGGGATTTGTTTCACTTTCCAGAAGCTGTAAATAAATGGCCTTTGCACTTCAATATTTCCTGTTTATGCTTGCCAATTAATTAAACATTTCAAATAATCCCTGCTTTTTTTGCAGTACTGGACAAATGCAACTACTATCAAATTATGTTGGAAAAAGCTATTGGTTTATATTCAGAATTATGTTTTGTCCTTTAGAGACTGTTTGATGGATACAATCGTAAAACACAGAGAGTAGATGAAGTCTTCCTGCCTATAAGCAAGATTGCTCTGTGGCTAGCAAGATTATAAAGACCTGTGCTGTTAGGCTCTTCTCTGTTGACAACTGTGATGGCAGTTTTAGTCTATCTTTATTAAGACCAGAAACTGAAAATGAGTCTAGCCTACGTTGTATGCTCTGTGGTATACCTGGACAAGCCTTTTTCATTATTTAGGGTTTCAGAATGAGGTGTGAAGCCAAATCAATTCAGGTAAATTTGAAAAAAAAAATTGTCTCTTTACCTACTGAATACTGTGACTGTGATTGAAATTATTTCTTTGCTGCATTTGGAATCCATTTGCCTTTCTAAATAGCCCCCTGCCCCCCTGGCAGAATACACTCTGCACCTGCTGTGTCCAGGCCACTCATCCGACTCAGAGCTTCGTTCTTTCTGCAGCTTTCACCTGAGGAGGGCTATGTCTCTGCTAAGGAAAATTGCTTTTCCTACACTGCCCAGTCACTTGAGGAGGAGGGGCCAGCTGATGCAGCCCTCTTCCGTGCTGAGCTGGCTCTGGTTAGTGGCCCAACTTACCACAGATTTCTTCAGTCTTTGCATTTTGTGATTAAAGGAGTTGCCTTGTCACTGTCCGTGCTTATTTTTTAGTGTTTGCTGTTTCCACGTTACTCATCCGCTATAGGTGGGATGGATTCTGACTTTGTCGAAGCTGGCATCTAGAGACTTCGACTTTTTGCATGAGCTGTGAATCTGGCCTATGATATGTTAACTGCTGAGGAAAAAAAAAAGTATTTTGCGGATGTTTTTAAAAATGCACGGCTATCCACTTGTCCTTGCATGCACTGAGCAGCCCTTTGGAAATCTCACCTTTTTAGAGAAATATTCATGTACTTAATTTTCTATGTATCATAATGCAAACTTTCTACTGTGGAAAGTTTTTGATTTTCCATTTTTGCATGTAGTCCAGCCTTACAAGGAACACTGTCTGTCTTCAAAAGCTGCAAATACTTACTCCTAATAATATTCTTCAACATCAGTCAATGATTATGAGATTTACAAGGTCAGAAGGTGTTCCCTTGTACAAACAATGCGGCTTATCTGAGCGTTCAGTGCCTTACATAGCCCAGAAGTTGCCAATAAGAACTCAGATTAAAAAGACACAAGAACTAGAGCACTACAAAACAGCAAAAAATTCCCCATTCCCTCCTCCCACAAAATAAAATTAAAAATAATAAATAAATAAACAACCCAGAGTATATATGTATATATTCCAACTTTGTGTCATGGTTGGTTGTTCTGGTCTGAGTGTGATGTTGAAATTATTAGGGCCTCATTTTCTGGGGGTATGAACAGCTTTTAAACACTAGAACTTAGATCATTAGAGAAAAAAGCCTGAAATGGATCCTGTCAAGGTGAAGATATCTGCATTGCTGCTTCTAGCAGGTTTGCTGTTTTTCACATTTGCAGAGGACAAGCTGGCTTAACAACTTGCCTTTAAACAAGACTGCATGTTTTAATTCTTCAGTTTGTTACCGTTAGCAGTTAGGTAACAGTGTTGGCTCCTTTCATTAAGAAGAAACATATTTATTCTAAATAACCTTTCATTAAAGATGTGTTGAAATGGTCAGATTAAAGCATCTCTAAAAAAATTTGACTTCCATCTGTGGTTCCAATCAGAAAAATTTGTGAAAAAAAGCAGTGAAAATACACGACATAATAAAATTGTCAATCACTTTTGTCATTTATCTAATTAAATGTACAAAAATAGGAAACTAAATGTGCAGTCATGAAGCTGAAGATAAGTTTTGAGAGTGCACATATAGGATACTGTTTTTTGCAGACAGATCTGTACTCACATTTTACAGATATGTTCTGAATTTCACAATACTTTTTTTAGGGTATAGCTTTGGTAGAACGAATATGCATTTTCAAGAAGATGAGCTGAGAGTAAGGTACAGCAAAGAAGCACTTTGGATTAGCAGTTAATTCTATAGGCTTGAAATAATAAAAAAAAAATCCTTTTTACCCTGAAAAAGAATCAATGTGTTGAGTTACTGCAGATTGTTGCTACTGCTATAATGGATTCATAATGTGATTAACCACTTGAAAAACAAGTTAGATCCCTTCTCTGTAGATGGGTGTACCTGTGTGCTTCATACAAGTTTATGATACAGGCTCTTAACCAAGTGATCATTTTTGTTAGCCTACTATGTTCTTGAGGTCTGCCAGGGAGATGAAATAATAATCAAAGTGTTGTGTATGAAGCACCATAAATTAGAGTTTTTAGGGCTTAATTTTATTCTAGTGTTTAAAAGAATATGAGTCTTGGAAAAAAGTATGTTTCATTAAAAAAAAGGAAAAAATACTACCCATGTCAATGTCCAAAACTCTTTTAAAAATTTTATTTCTCAAGAGAAACAGAAATATAGGAAAGTCCATAGTAGTCTTAAAATAATTTAAAATCCATTAAAAAATCACGTAATGATTTTTTCATATAAATGATCTAAAAAGCACTGCAGTTTCCAGATTATTTTAAAAATAGTATAAAAATAACTGAGCCTAAGAAGTTGAGTCAAGGGAACATTCCTGACATGTGGCACCAAGTGAAACTCATTTTTTTTCTGTGCTAATTTTTGTAAAAGAAAATTAAAAAGAAAAAGAAAAAGAAGCCCCAAAGAATTCAAAATATAGACACCAAGAAGTACGGCAAAATTCTCCCAACACTTCGTATTCTATTAATAGGCATGAACGTGCCTCATCCCTGTAACTTACTCTGGTTCAGATTCTTGCTTAACTTAAGATATTCTTTGCAGCCTTTGAAGAAGTAGTAACTCAGATTTACTGGAAGCAGAAAATTTTCCTACTGTGTTGTGCAAATGTAATTTAAATCTAAAACATGGAATGAAAAAGAAAAAAGTATCAGTATGTAGTGGCTGGTATGCATGTGTTTGGGGCTTATGTAGCGTGATGGCAACAGCCTGGCTGATGGAATTGCTTTTGTTGTTAGGTGGACTCTGGTGAGGCAGATCTAGTGGATGAGTCCACCTTTGAATCACAGTATTCTCTAGAGAGAGACGTCTTCCAGGATTCGGTGACAGCTCTGCATGACAGTGCCTGTAGCGGTGAGGTGAACGACAGCTTCTCTCTTCCATTATCGACTCTGAAGGTAAAACTGAGGGTAGTTTTATTGATGCCAAACTTTGATTTTAAGCATGAGCAGGCTGTATTATCAGTTATAACTGTTTTGTGTCATCCTGGTTCAAAGTGCTCTATTTGCTACCAGGATAAAATTTTGTTTAGAGTAATGCTGATGTCTTGCAGATGTCTTTGTTGAAGAGAGAGGCAGATAGAAGGCACAACCCTTGAATTTTTGCTAGATAAAGCATGATTTAGCCAGAGTATGGTGAGATGTTTGTAGTATTAAAGGTGTGGTGAACAGTCTGCTAGAAAAATATAATTGTCATTCAAAGCATAGTAAAGAGTGGTAACACAAAGTTAAACTGTTGTTCTATATTTTTTGTATGAAAAGCAATAAATTTTCATCCTGATTTTTGCTTTTGTGCTTCATAATTAGTATGTTTCTGTGGTTTTAAATGAAATTTTTATAATGATGTGTAATTAAAAGTAAATCCATATATATCAAAACTCTGCTAATAATTTTTATGTAAAGCAATAAAGGAAGATTTATTTAAGAGTGTTAATAAGATCAGTAGCTCTTTTGGTTCTTAGTCTATCCATAATGACCTGATTGTGTTTTCTTTCTTTACATTTTTTATTATGTTCTTTTTTTCCTTTTAAATATTTAGATTTATTTCACTAACCTAGAGCTTTCCAATTCCATTCTCCTAGCAGTCTTCATTGAAAACCACTGGGTTTGCAGTCTGTGGTCTTGAATAGAGTAGCTCCTGCTTTTTCTGCCACACCTGAGCTGCAGTAACTCCTGTTAACCGTTCTGGAATATGTTTAGCCCTTATGAGGCACGGGTTAGAAAGCTAGATTCATCTTCTAATGGTTTCTCCTAATCCACAGAAGAGCACATCTCTGCTGTGCCAGTGGGACAGCTTGCATTGTTTAACTCTATAATTGTTACTTAAATGGATTATGCATTTTACATGCTTAGGAGTATTTTGTGAGATAGAGACTGGATTTACATTATATATCATATTGAGACTCTAGAAAGTCTTTATTTATTTCCACCATTGACTTTAAGACAGCTTTGGTTTACATGCTCTTTTAAAATTCCATGATCTTAACTTTTCAGTGTTTGTCTCTGTACATGAGTATGAAGTAAGTATTAAGTTCTCATCAAGTAACCTATTCATGATGCAAAAAATAAACATAGTGGGAAAATCTGTTCATTAATGAAGACTTCTGAAGCAAGAGAAATGCAGTAAAAATTAAAACAGCACTGATGTGAGAAATGCAGAGATATTTCACTTATTTCTGGCTGCAGGGCCATTGACGGGTTCTGAGTGTCACTTTGTCAAATTTAAAACAGGTGTTGAAAAACATACTTAAAGTAATGCAGCTACTCTAGTGAGAGCACTTGTTACTATAGTTATGAATTCCTGGAATTGTGTTTTTCCTAAAAAAATTAAAACATTGGCTTTTCTTTAAGTGAAACAAAAATAAAAATGACTAAATAAAAATGATGCAACTCTTAATATGCAAATATGGCATATAAAATAAATTTTAGTTTGATTTTATTTAATTTTTGATTTCTTTTTGATTTGATGCTTGTTTTCACTTATCTGGAAATCGGTACAAAACAGACTAAAAAGTAGATGTCCCAGCTGTATTTGAAACATTAGAAAATAATTTAAACAGATTATAGTATTGTATTCTGTTCTCAAAAAGGTAGGAAATTATGTCATTGATTATATCATGCAGATTAGTTGTATTTAGGCTGTGCTCAATTATCTTCTCAGCTGTTACTTAAACCACTTATTTACTAATAAGCCTTTTTTGATTCTTGTCTGGGGACAGAACAAGCATGTATGCACTTCATGAGAGTTGACAAAAGTGAATTCTAAGACTCTTGAGGTAAAATGTTGCAAAATATCCCCAAATCCTGAGAAGCATGTCTCCCTAGCTTTTTTTGGAGAAGCAATACAACAATTAATAGGACTAATGGATAACAACTAAGACAGTTAGAAGTAGTTGATTTTGAAAAAAAACAAATTGATGTAGAGCCTCTAAGTTAACTTCTAAGTCCTTGATATATCTTTTTTTTTTTTTATTATTTGATGACCTACATGCTTTTAAAATAGCTTACTTTAAAAGATCAGCTAGAGAGTACTTGATGTTTGTTTTTTTTCTTTCCAGAATGTTGTGATTATTGAAATCACATGAAACGTTTGAAAGGCAGGGCTTCAGAGTCTTGGAAGTCTAAACAAATGTATAGAGAACTTAGACAAAGTATTGCAGCTGTAATTGGTAGATTTGTAATAATTATTGACTGGTAGGCTTCTGTAATTGCATTATTGTATGTCATTGTTGCTACACTTCAGTTCCCTCATATTCACCCTTTTTCTGAGGTTTGATCAAGTTTTTACTTGTCAGTCTTTCTGAGGAAGAGAAATCTTAATATGTTTCTGCTCAGTTAAATGGATGATAACATTGCATTCTTACTGTCTGAACTGCTTGAAATTCCTCTCTGCTTGCTAAATGTGGTGAAAATAATGACATTGGTCTTGCAAAGTTCCTTCACCTGATAAAAATAGCTGGATACTTGCGATTTTAAAAATTTACTGGAGTTGTTCAAGTTAGAGTTAGTAACTTATTTCACTAATTTCTGGTATTATAAAGCAGAATAAATGGTCTCAGAAGTCAAGTTCACTTTATAGTAGAATGAAAGCCTGTAGGGAACTATGAGGTTGATGATAACGTTGGTCTTGCTGATCTTAACATCAGTATGAATGAACAGTTCTATGAAATATTTTTTTTTTAAGGTTGTAGGTTTTAGCATGAAATGTTGTTTTGAATTCTACTGCAAGTGAATGGTGATTGCTTATTATCTCCTGTGTTGAACAGTCTGCTGGAGAGGAATGCTCAAATGCTGAAGCTGATTTTCATGTGTCTGAGAAGAATCTGTACAACATGAATCTGAATCAGAGACTGAGAGATGAGAAGTCTGTAGTGGACAGTAGCCTGGAAACTGCAAGTGATTTTACTAAAACAGATCTTCTGGCTCTGGAAGTTTCGGATATCAACCAAAATGAAAGTGAAAATACTGTAACATGGACTGGATCTCAGACAGCATCAGAAATTGTGCTAAATACAAGCCTTGCTGTTACCACACAGATTGATCCCAATGAAAAAGTAAAGTTATTTGACCTTTTTTTTTTTCTTCAATAATAATTTAAAAAAAACATACAGAAAGCCTGTAATTAGACCAAAGAATTTCCTGCAGAAATTGTCACAGGCCAGTAACTATGTATATTTCTTTGATTGTTAATGTCCTTCAGATGTGTTAGCTTGCATCAAAACTTTGGGATGTAGATCTTTCCAAAACAGGACAAAAATTGTGTAATCAAGATAGTATTTTCTCACAGGCTGGCGGTACAGGAGTATATGCAAGTGTTCTCAGGCTTCACATCATTAGATGCTGCTGGACCACAGTGTACCCCCTGGGAAGGTCAGGGGGGTTTTCTTAGCCCTTGTTAATCTTCACAGGGGCATGAGTGCAAGTAGGAGGCGCATAGCTAGAACTGGGCCTGGGAAGCCAAGGCGGGGGGAGAATGTCTTGCCATCATGGTGTTCTTGCAAGCCTGTGTAGTTCAGCTTGCAAACCGACCTGTGATGCTGCAGTATGCAAACATAATTTTCCTTTATATGACAGTCACTGTGACGTGTTTTTTATTTATTTCTGTTCGGTGATTTATTAAAAAAATGTTTAAAAAACCAGCAATTTCTTACAAGACTTGTTACTTTAGCACTGGCAAACATTCAGACATGGGGAATGAATCTGAAGCCCTTGAATTCATTCTACTAATTTTGATGTCCCTAAATTAAAAGCATATTTTTTTATAGATTTGGTGTATTGCCTGAATGAAAACATAAATCGTGATGTTAGTTTGATCTGTGATGAACTGACTTTTCCAATGTTTTTATAAGGAATCTGACTTAATTATGTATGTGGCTTTTGTATAAGGCAAAAGTAGTTGAGATCAGTATGACCAATAATACTTTTATCTTGGTAATCTGGACTGGTGTTATTTTTCCCTATGTTAGGATCAAGTGCATTTAATGGAAAAGAGATGCCCAGTATCTTTGGAGGGAAGTTCCACATCCCCAAATTCAGTCAAAAACATTTATGAGAAGACTATCACTATTATAAAAGGCAATTCAAGCCTAGGTAAGTTAGCAAACTTTTTGTAAATTCTTCCGGCATATGACTGTTGGTTTCCCTTGTACATTCTCTGTTTTATTAGTAAAAATCAAATGTTTTCCATTTAGTGATGACAGGGTATTCATTTTTTGCTGCTCTTGCCCTGTTTGATGGCACTGAATCCATTTGCTCTCACTGTGAACATAAAAGTGAAATGTGCAGTCTCACTGAGAATTTGTCTTCCCATAGTTTAGTCTTTCCTAAATGTTAACAACGGAATTTTAATGAATTATTTTTCAATGTACTAATATAGTGGAAAACCAAGATATAGCCAAGAAATTCTGTAGAAGAGCACTATGGTCAAAGAGCTACAGATGAGACTTTCAAATATTTTTAAACACAAAATGTACTTCCTTCCTGAGGATTGTCAAAAGGGTCTAAATAAGCTGCTTGCTTGCTTGCCTCAAATTTGTACTTGAATCCAAATTGCCTCCATGTTTCTGAAAATCATGCCATTGATGAATAGGTAGTTTTTTTGCTTAACGATATTAGCATTTTGTAGTTAAAAGTTTTAAGATATCCACAACTTCCTGAGGATACTGACTAGAATACACATTTTTGAGTGAACACATGCAACAGAGGATAATGTTTTTCGTTATCCTGTCCTGCTCTCAGGTGTGGCCCTGGGCAGTATGAAGGGGAGAACAAGAATAGAACCCTCCCAGAGCCTACCAGGAAGGCTTTGCATTGAAAGGCAGTGATGCTTCCCTCTGTTTGTTGCTTGTGTGTTCATTTGGTTTGATTTAGGTTCCTGATGCTGTTTCTTCCAGCCAACTGTATCATCTTGAAGGCTGTCTGCAACTGGTAGGGCTGAACTTTGTGTGGATGGTGGCTATTAGCAGTAATTCCTCAAATGCTTTAAAATGGGCTGTCCACAGAATTGGATGTTTATAAACAGTCCCAAGTCAAGACTCCTTTGCTGTGTAGAGGTGGGTGGCAGTTTTTAACAGCTTTGATGCTATCTTTCAGTGGGCATCTCGACCTGGAATAAACTGCTTTCTGATGGCTGGATGCACAGTCTGCCATTTATCATGTTCTTGAAACAGCCATCCTTCAAAATGGATCTGGTTTAAAATCAGGGCCTGAAAACCAAAGTAGAAAAGGCTGATATCTTTCATTAGTATGAGTGGCTTGGTTAACTTCTACCTTTTCTGGCCTCATTGCCAGGCTGTATTAAATGCAGGTCACAAGGCATTTTGAAGCATTTGGATTTTGTAAGGAAAAGTTTTTTTGCAATAAACTCTTCATTCAGTAGAATAGGTTTTCGTTTATGTGTGTGAGTATTTAAATGCAGTGAACATCAAAGCAAATCTCATGTCAAGTGTAACACAGCATGAAAATACAAACTTGGGGTAGGGTCCATATTGGCAGACATTTTATGCATAAAAATAAGACAAGTCTTGATATGTACAAAATATGAATGGTAATACTGCTTTCTTCTGGCATTTGGCTGTAGCATTTTTCTTCCAATCCAGGTCTGCTCTGGCCGGGGAAGCAGCCTGAGCAAAGTACCAATATACACACATGGCTGCACTGCTTTTACCTTTCATTTTTTAAAAAGTAACTAAGTCAAGAATTGTGAATGATGTTGAAAGGTACAGCTGCATCTATTAAATAATTGGACATTAAGAACTGTCACTTCTTTTATCCTTTTAAATTGTGTCATCCATAGTTTGCATCAGGTCTTTAATACCAGCCTCTGCTGGAGCTCTGACATTTTGACTGTGATTTTTTAAAAGATGAGAAGCATCCAGATGCAGAAGAGCTGAAATACCATTGTCTTGCAAAAAGTTTGGCAACTTTACGGTGGCATTTGCATTTTTAACCTGAAACTGTAGGTGTCCAATGTGACGTCAACCTTGCGGATATGTAATGATGATGTCAGCATAGAACAAGTGGAAGGGGGTCTGTTGTATGTGTGATGGTTTCCTAAAGTGCTATTACACTACCCTCATTAATGTCTGTTACTATCTTAATGAAACAGCAGGGTTGGGCTCAGAATTTCAAACCAAATTTCAGAAAAATAAGAAAGTTTTTATTAAGCAGTATTAAGATAGTGGAAGTCCACTGGGTGGACTTCAAGGGTTCCAGCCCTGCCCTTCCCACTGCCTCAGTAAAGATCTAAGCTTTTTCTGAAACTGTTCTTAGGGTCTGTTTCATGAGCACCAACTGCCCTGAAGATAACATGACAACTCATTTGTAATGGCAGTCACAATGATGCATGAAGGCCATCATAAGTCAGTCCCTATAGGTTCTCCATGGAGGAGGAGGGGCCAAAAGCTAATCTGTCTTATTTCCCGTTACTGGAAAGGAAGTAGAGTTAGAGGGTGTAAATATTGAGAAGCAGTGTCCTGTGCCACAGGTAGGATGCTGTTTTAAATAAAATATTGGGATGTATTCATTAACAATACGCAGACTTTCACAGAAGTCAGGATGCTCTTCTGGGTCTAAGCTGTGGCCTACCTAGGAGAGCAGGAAGGCAGCCACAACCTCAGTGGGTCATGCTTTCTTGGTGAAAATAAGTGTGTATTTTTTTCTGGCCTAATAATAACCTGTTTAATCATTTCACCTTCTTTCCGAAGAGACTTGTCAGAAACTCAAGTAAAATGCGTGAACCATTAGAAGAGTGGTGATTTTAAATTGTTTTTAAGTAATTTCATTATCTTTCTAATTTGTTTGCTTAAATATTTCACTGTCTTAGTTTTTCTTGTATTGAGCTGAGTATGTGAACTGACAAGGTAAAGTTACTGTGATTGTGATTTGTATTTGCTGTCTCAAAGGGGGAGAGTAAGAGCAACATTTATAGGCTTGGTGATATTGGCAGGTCATCTGACTCACTTTCCTTTCCCTCTGCCTCAAGTTACAAGTTTCTTTATCTTGGCACCCAGAGCTGTGGCTCAAAGACATAAACTGTTTCATATGTTTTTACTATAGGGATGACAGTAAGTTCCAATAAAGATGGTTTGGGAATGGTAGTTCGCAGTGTCATCCATGGAGGCTCAATAAGTCGTGATGGACGGATTGGTGTGGGAGACTGCATCTTGTCCATTAATGAGGAGTCAGCCACTAACTTAACCAGTGCACAAGCCCGGGCTATGCTGAGACGACATTCACTCATTGGACCAGACATAAAGTAGGTAAAACTAGATGTTGAATTATGGTAGGAAAAAGCTGGTGCTCAAGATTTTTTTATTTTGCAAGTATTTTAAATGAAAATTTTGTTGTTACACATCCATTTATCTTTAAGTTGCAGCGTCAGATGGATAATTCACCTTCAGATTACATTTCCACAGATTTCAAAGATGAGTTCACTTTTGTGAGACGCTTCAGATGTTCTTAGAAATCACTGTCATGAGTATCATCATTATTACTGCCCTGCCTAGTTTTATTGGAAAAATGGGATTAGACAGAATTTTGCTTTCATGGTATGACTCTTCTAAAGAGAGTTACAATTTTTTCAACATGCCTTTGTTTCTTGAAGGTGGACTGTCCTGGCCAGTGCACAAGTAATTTCATTTAGTTTTTGTAGTGGGTTTTGGTTTTGGGTGCCAGACAGAAAGCATGAAATATGATGTTAATGCAGAAAATCAATGCTTAAAACATTTCAGTATGTCTATGGCAAACAGTAGTAACACTCTGTGGTTTTTTTTAGTACTTTCCAGTTTTTATTAGTACATATGAAAGAGCTGTTGCTCCTTGTGCATAACTATCTGCTCTTGGTAGTAGTAGTTAAAAAATTTCCAATAATGAACACAAGTTTTGAGAAATCCACTTGAGGAGAAAGTTTCTTCTTCTGAAGTTCACACAATTTACAACATTTTAATTGCCTTAAAGTGCAATTCTTTGTAGTTGCTGTAGTTGTGGAATTGACTTTGCTCACAAGCACAGTCTGGAAATAAGGCTGTTCCTTAAGATGTGAGTGGGATTGTAGATACAGCAATGCTGGGTTTACAGCTTCAAAACCTAGGGGCTGTTTTCTTTGTTTAGCCTGTGATAACATTGACTCAGATATGGATCAGTTGTGGAAATGGATTAATGGTGCTGTTGGTAATAAATGCCTCTGCTTATTTGAGAGGGTGACCTTGAAAGAATCAGTCCAGTCCCAGTGTGGTTACAGATAACTGTGGTTAGAAATGTGGTTCAAAATGGACAGTAGGGCATTCCATGCTCACCCACAAGTATTCTAGCTTGGAAGAGACCTAGTACTTTGGGAACAGGTGGGCAAACTACTTTCACTATGGATACTAGGTTTACTTGCCTCCCCCATAGCTGTCATGCATTTAGGTTTATGATTTAATGTAAGTTTGTTTAAATAAAGGAATATGCTCATATAATTAATTACATTATTGTTAAAGCTGTCAGGAATACGAGTGAGTCAATGTTGATAGAGGGTGATGTTGGTTGTTACTGTAGGCTTACAAACTATGACTACCAACTGTCACGACTGAAATTGGTTGTGTGTGCACATGCCTGTGTGTGAATATCTGCTTAGAGGCACAAATGCTGCAGCACCATTCTTCTTATGAGGAGGCTTTTTTTGGTGCTGTAGTTCATGATTAAATACAGGTGCGGTCATTATTTGTGCTTATCCTTTTATAACTGCTGTATTTCATGCTTTGTGACTACAAGTTTCGTTTCGTAGTTTTATTCTTTTGCAGATATTTTGGAAATACTAAAATCTTGCCTCAGGTGTGGATATTCAGATTTTCCAGAGAAAAATACATCCCATTTCTGAAAGATATTGCTGAAAAGGGGCAGTTGCTATTCATATTCTTACTCAAAATTTTTGTATTTTGTTTTGTATTTATGTTCTTTATTGCATTCCTGTGGCAAGTTTTAAAGTGAAGCCAGCTTCTCCAGTTCAGAAACAGAAAGACTTAATCCTTCTAAACCTTCTAAAGGAGTGTTGCAAGAAAAATGTCAGTGTTTTTGGGACTACACAGTTTTGCTGTGAAACTACTGAGCATAATTAAAGTTTCCTTTAATTTTTAACTTGAAGGAGCAGTACAGGATCCCAGAAAAATCATATGATACAAACATGTGGGTAACACCCCAAATCAGAAATTTGGAGATGAGGAGCTTCATATTAAGATAGTTCTTCATGTTTGCTGAAAAGGATACACACCTTCCCCTCTTCCCGTCCCATATTTGTCAATTCAGAGCTAATGTGATGCATCACCTTGCAGCATTTTTTATTTAAGGGCCATCATTTCAAAGATTTAAATTTAATCTCTTTGGTGTCTGCCTTGGAAAACTAGAGTATGGTAGCAGGATGCCCCCAAAAAGTGATTAAGTAGAAATATTTTGCTTTCAAAGCTGTATTTCAAAGACTAGCAAATAGTATTTACAGAGAAAACACAAAGCCATTCTTACAGGCCATGTAAAGGCATTCTTTAATTCAGTTAAAGGATATTTGATTTTGAATAGTTCAAGAACCAGCAGTCTGAGTTTGAGTTGCGTTTTTAATTTCTTTTCCCCCTCTGTGTGTAGAAAACCAGATGTGTGGCCTTACTGAATGAATTCTGCTTCACTTCTCTCTCTACCTTGCCAGGAACTCTAATATTTCTGTAATAAAGCCAATGTTTTCTGCTCAGCAGCAGCTGCTCATAACATCTGTCATATAATTATAAAGCTGAATTAGAATTCACCTGATTAAATGGGGGGATGAATTCCTGATCAAGAAATAAGAGCGAATGAAATTCCATTTTCCATGCCTCTTAATAATCACTATTATAGACAATAGTAAGGAGCAGATAGATATTTTCTGGGTTAGATATAGATGAAGTGGAGGTGGAACAGGATGAAAAAAAGGAAACAAAGAAAAAAAAAGAGCTCACGCTTCTACATACATAAGTATGCCTCTCGCATTCATCATGAGACATTGATATTAATTAACACCATTGTAAAAAGATGCTGCATCGTATGCTTCACATTCTAGATCTTCTCCAGCACCTGCTGATGATCAGGCCCTCTGTTATGTGTAAGTATTGGCAATTCAGAAACTCATTACGGCTCTGTGTTGCAACTTGTCTGTAAAATCATTCCATGCTTTTATGACATCAATAGTAATGTCAGGAATATATCCAGATATAGGTACATATTCTCTTTCTTCTCATGTATGTTTGTGTGTGCATGCACATGTGGCTGCACATGAGGATGTATATATCTATATTTTTTTTAATTAAAAAAGATACAACTGTTTGTATAAGTCTATTACATATTAATATATGGCTTTAAACTTGAAGATTGGAGCACACTTTCTAAGTCTGGAATGAAAATATCTGTATTCTAAAAAAATTATTCCTAATATTTTTAAATTTCATCTATGACAGCCACCTGAGATGTTCTCAGAGCATGTGTGCATGTTTTATGTATGTGTGGAAGGTTCATTTCTAGAATTGGCATGAGTACAATGTACTGATATCTGGATTAATCTCAGTGTCATATTTTCTGTGGTACTTACATTTTACTTCCTTCATGTATGCAGAGGTTCAAATTGAACGTTAAATGTTAATTACAGTAATTTGTCCTAAGCATTTTCCATACTTCGTAAATTATTTCTTGGTGTTTCAAGGTTTTGTGTGGCTGTTCAGTCAAGCATGTGATAAATGTTCCCCTGTACTGCATGCAGTGTTGTGTTTACAGGATATTTTCATATGTACAACCATTGGTGTTTCCATTGTCACTGCTTTAGTTGCTAGTGCATATTTCTGAGGGTAGGAGAAACGGTGATAGTTCTCAAGAAAGAAAACCAGAACACTTTTCTTTCAAGCTGTACAGCTACAAAAGAGAGGAAGATGGTTAAAACATCCATTTACTTTCCTGTGAAATTGTTGAACTTTAATTTCTCTTGCAGCAAAGAAATATGATGCAGAAGTGGAGCAGTCATTTATTTATTTTGTTTTCTCTGTCTTCATGTCTGTTTTCTGGCTCTTGTTTCTCTTACTGTCTTCCCTGTATCTATATTAAGACAATTACCAGTCTGTTTTACAGATGAACTATTGAGGTGCCTTGGTGAGGTTTATTTCTGCTTTACAGAACAAAGTTCAACTGAGTTGGTCAGAGGAGCCAAAACAACTTCTTGTTCTGTGCTCCTCATCATCCCAGCCACAGGCTGAGCTATTCAGGATGATGCTGAGTGTCTTCAGACCTCACTTTCATCTTCGAGTGAGCTCCAGCAGCAATCCAGCAAGTGGTGGATTTGATGATTGTGAGGTGTCTGCCTGTGAGCACTAAGCAGGGAAAATACTTTTTCATTTCAGTAATAACATGCAGAACACAGAGAGTAGGAGGACAGTCACATCAGGAATACAAGTAATAAGAGCAGTTAGGGAAACCTTTTCAGTTAACTGGACTTTGGAAATCATGAGCAAGATACAAAGGTGAACTCCATGCAGAGTATAACTTTTCATGTATTTGATCCATGTAATTTGATTTTCTTTTTCTTTTTTTTTTTCTTTCCAAATGCAAGTGTTCTGGTTTATACTTATGAAACAACTGAAGCATTATGGAAACCTAGAAAAGAATTAACTTGTAGATAAGATTGAGCAGTTAAAAATATATTGAATATTTAATTGAGTGCTTTAAATTAGGCTATTAGAACTGTAGTGAAGCACTAGAATAAAAATAATGTATTTTCCAAAGAGCTAAAATGTAACAGCTCCCACTGAGGTAATCTGAATTTTATTCCATCTGTGGAAATCAATTAGGTAATTAAGTTGCTCAATTTTAGATGCATCTTTAAAGTTGTGGGGCTGTACACAGAAGCAGAAGCTAAGACTGCTTTTCGGAGACATTTTTAAATAGCATACTTTGAACCATAGCTTCCAGTATCAGTCTAGCATAAAGGAGATTGTCCAAGGCCTTCTCGCCAGAAGTTATGGTTTCTTTACTGTATGTTTCTATCAAGGGAAAACTACATTATTTCCTACTTACTTATATAAGTGATGAATATAACTGAATGAATGGTATATTTTCTTACATTGAAAGGTAACTTGCCGGTCTTTCAGGTTTTGTAGAGGCAAGGTATTCTTATGTGCCTATTGGGTGAAGCTGCTGCATCAGCATTTGACCCATGAGAGTTTTGTGAGCATAATACCTCGCTGTAGCTTGACACACTTGGATTTGGAGATGGCTGAGAAATAGTAGTCTCCAAAATTCTTTTCTCTCTTGCTTTTTACTATTTCTCTTCTGAATCTTCACAGAATAGCTGCTGCATGTCTTTAGCATTTCCCTCAGGAAAGGTAGATAAGGGTTAATGAAGTTGTGCTGAGAGTTTGTATCCATGTTAAATTCTCAGCACTCCAAAAGGAAAATATGTTGTGTCAAGTGGAGCAACGCATGTTTGAAAAAAGGCCAGTGCAGAATGGGGAAATTTAAGGATGTGGTAATGCTGATGATAATAAAGATATTAGAATGGATATGAATTTAGATAATATAGTTTTAGAAATTTCCATTAAAAGAGCTAGGAAGTTTCTTCTGCTTGTTACCTAGACACCTTCATACTGACCTTTTTTGCTCTTTTATAGATACGGTAGATGTGAGAGGAGGTAGGGAGCATGCGTGGACACATACACAGATGGACAAATTAAGGTGGTCCTTACAATAATTTTTGGTAGCGTTTAAACTAGTAGCATAAGTCATATAAGAGTTGTTTGCATTTCTTCTGGTGGTTGATGTATTCAGCAGAAAACTGCTGAGAGGGGGAATCAGTGGCAATCAGGGTATGACAAAGAGGACATCAGTCAGGAATGATGGATAGGAGATGGATCCATGTGAAAGCCTCAGACTCTAAAGAGTCTCTTCCCAGCAGCAGCTTACATATATCCTTGTGAAGTTGCCAAGACCTTTTTTTGTTTTTTTAGCTCTGTCCCTTCCATGGGGAAATACATTATTTTGTCTTTAACAATGTGATGTATGGCAAGCAGACTTTTTCCTACCCTTTTTCCATCAGCCTTACATCTTGGTATACTTGAATCCGATAGCTAAGCTGTGCATTTTTAGGAAGACAAAGCATTGTTAAAGGAGAGCTATCTAAGTAGACCTCCTTATATCATGGTATATACAGTGGTATACTTTTTCCTCCAAGGTGGAAGCTTTTCAAGAAATATTCTCCAGGCCTTAATCTTTTTTTTCCCTCTTTGTTTCACTCTCCCCAGTCTGTTGGGCCATTTCAGTTTCTGGCATTCAAACATCAAGTGGAGTCTGCACATCATTTGGCTGATGAAACATGACTGCCTGACTGTCCTAAACTGGTTGGAAGTGCATGAAGGCCTGAAGGAGGGAGCTGAGCAGGGGCTTGGTCCCTGTGGCATAGATGGTGTGCTGTAACACATTTTTTTGTCCAAAGCCATGAAGTATCCTTCACTAAAAGCACAGAAATCTAAAATAAGTATACAACCGCCCAGAAAAGCACAAAAACTCCTACAGGCCAACTTTCAGAAACATTTTCAGCAGTCATTGAGGGTAGTAATGCCTCAAACCTCACAAATCCTTCAGTGTTTGTCTTTGCATGAGGAATCTATGTTTTGAACGAAGCTGGATTGTCTGTTGTTACATTCCTGTCACTGTTCAAGCACCATTTAATTACAAAAAATCATGTGCTGTTCAGCTAGATTATTTGACTATAAATGTGTACTTGTTGCAAACTCACAAAGGATTCTTATAATTGCTTATTCCCAGTATACCAGCACTGTGGCTTTGAAGTCAACAAAGTAGTCTTGAGTGGCTTCCTCATATCCATACCTCACTAAAGGGAGGACTGGCATTCTTTATGCTAGTTTAATGATGTCCCATTTTATTGCAGTATTACATATGTGCCAGCAGAAAATTTAGACGAGTACAGGGCCAGTTTGGGACAACAGACAGAGGGAGCTGTGCCACTTGAACTTTTTCCTTCCCATATTGTCAGGTGAGTCAAGAGGTTCACAGCTTTCTCCCAAATATCTCTCAAATGTAACTCTTTCCATGCGCCTTGCACATTTTGAGAAGATAAGCTTTATTTTAGAAGAGATGAAAGATGGATGATTTTCTTCAGACCACCAGCAACTACAATAAAAAAGATGTTAAAAATAAAGTTTTTGCTTTGACTAGCAAATTTTTAATCATTTTTACAAGGCTGTTTGGTTTGTCCAAAAAGGAGATTTAATTCTTTCTCATCCTAAATTTCTCTTAAATACCATGCAATTGGATTTATGGATATCCACAAATACTGAAGTGCTTCCAACATAAGACTTTTAATGGTCTTTTAATGGTATTAATGGTCTGAAATTTCAAAGTGATTAATAATTGGTTTTTTGCAAGTTTAGTTGAGTGCTGCTGTTGTAATTTCTTCCATTTCGAAAACAATAAATTACCTTTAGCTTTGATTTGGTTCTAGTTCCAAATTGCTTTTATTCTGTTTTGTGAATAGAAACTTCCCTGCAGATAAAAAGTGGACAGGGAATCCCTGAACACCATATGTATTCTAAAATACATCAGAAAAAGAAGTTCCTTACATGAATTTGGTGTACAGAGATACTGACAGGGTGACTCAATATATTAAATTTTTCAGAAAAATCTAGTGATTATGTGGATTCTTTAGAAATAAATTGCATGTTCCTGTTTATCATCAGGGAACTGCCAGAGCTTCCAGAACGTGAAGAGGGGGAGGGAGAAGAAAGTGAACTTCAAAATGCAGCTTTCAGTAACTGGAACCAGCCCAGAAAGTAAGTGCAGGTCTAGTTGCACATTACAAAATGTCATCTGAAGTTCAGAAATTTTGAAACACATTTTAAGAGTAAAAAGCCAACAGAATCACTATACTTACATATGTTGTGCATTGCAAGAGTGATTAATGGTGACTTCTGCTACCATTTGGCTAAATCCGTGCAGTCTAGCAGTGTCTTGATTGTTATAGTAATTTATCTTTACTTATTCCAAGCTGACTCTCAAAGATCAAGTCAAAAAAGGTGAAGAGAAAGATTCAAAGTTTCTATTAAAACCCAGACCAACGTGACCAATACTAGACTCAATTACAGAACTTCTGATCAATCCAGTAGATAACTTCCACTGAAAGACAAAACTTTGCAAGGAGGGATTATTTCTGAATTTTTTTAAATAGTTGTGCAAATCCAGGTGTCTTCATGTGCTGCTTTGTCATAATCACAACAGATTTTAATTTGGTTTTGTCCTCTTTTTGTCACAAAAGGGTCGAACTCTGGAGAGAGCCTAGCAAGTCATTGGGCATCAGCATTGTTGGAGGACGAGGGATGGGAAGCCGCCTAAGTAATGGAGAAGTGATGAGAGGGATCTTTATCAAACACATCCTGGAAGACAGCCCAGCTGGCAAAAATGGAACACTGAAAACTGGAGATCGGATTGTAGAGGTACCATCTGAATGCCTTTTGCTGTAATTCCACCAGCATCTCAGGAGTCACTGAGATAGATGTGTGGTGAGCTGACAGCTGTGCAATTGCTACAGCTGATACCACTTGAGCCACACAGACTGTAGTACCATCTGCTGATGTGTGTGTGCAGACTGTTGAGTTGAATATCCGACCTGAAATAGATGACTGACTGTGTGAGCAGGGATCTACAAAGCCAGCAGTTTGACCTGCTTATTTGAAAACCAGAATGTGTAGGAAAAAGCTTATGTCTGATGAAATTAAAAGATTTTTCACCTTTGCTTACCGGGTAGCAATAAAAACAGCCAGTGCAAGCCATGCAAATGAATGCCAAGATTATTTCCATCTTAAATCTTAATTGATTCACATAATTCTTACACATCTTGTGCAGGAGTTAAGGGAGGCACAATTTTTTTTTTTTCTCCTGACATGAAAAAATCTGTGTTTGATACTTGAGACATCAAGAACATTTTGCCCATGCCTGAGTGTAATGTAGCCAGTGGTATTGCAGAGTGGGATTTATCTTTGTTTCTCTTCTACTTAGCTAGTCCTGTGCTCATGCAGGCACTTCTGCTTTCTCACTTAAGAATGAACATATTGAGGGGAATAGATCTTTCCTGGCATGACTGTCAGTCATTGCCTTATCTCCCATGTCAGGCTAATAGTAGTTGTCTCCATTTAACCCTTCTGGATGTTCTTAGCTGACTATCCATCAGTAAGAAGCAAAACAAGCAGAGTGATGGAGTTGGTGATTCTGGCTCAAGACTGGGCTTGACTTACATGATGCTACTGAAAGTGCAGTCTGCTGTTTGATACAAGATCGATATTGAGGATCTTGAAAAATACTTTAGCATTAGGTAGCACTTTCTGTAACAGGATTGAACAGTTTGCAGTGTATAAGAAGTGGAGAGGTGGAATTTTGCTTGAAGGTCACAAACTTAAAAGCATTAATTTCACCTGAATAACTGGATTTTTATGAGTGCAATTGTCTGTGACAGTGATGCTTGCAGAAGCTGGAATGGGTGAGTGAAATCAAAATGTTGTGTTCATGTGACTGTTTCTGAATAGACGGTTTCAGTTTCTCAAGTTGTGGTATATGTAAACTTCCATCTCTGTAGTGCATACAGTTTTTCAGACATGGGAAGTTGGAGGGTGTTATTGTTCTTGTTTAGTTCCTCAAAGGTTTAGAATTTCTCTCAGATTGTTTTTGTGCTCTTTTATTTGCATTGGATGATCAAGTTTAAGGTAGAGTTAGACAATTAAAAAGTTGTAGGGGTAATCCTCATCATATAAATTTTTGTGCTAGAATTGCCACTAACAAATAACCTTTCTGTGTTAGCTTCTAGCTTTTATTGTGGTCTTTGTGACGACACTTTACTGATGCTAACCTCACCTTAACCTTTGTTCTTACCTGGGTAACAGGACAAATTGTTTTACACACCCATACATATACAGACATGAAAAAAACCAACCAGGCACAAATTTGTCCTTAGCCATCCTGTGTAAACGCATTCTTCCAGAAGACAGAAAGCTTTCCAGCTCTGACCTAAAAATTTAACTTCTGAAGAAAGTTTCTAGTAGGTAAAATTGATCCTGTCTTTCTTTAAGGAAAAACAAACAAACAAAAAAACCCCGTAAAACACATGAAAAAAGTACACTGTACTGGCATAATACTCTATCATGAAAGACTCTCCAGCACCTAACAAGTCTCAGTTTGTACATCTCATAAAATTCCGGGTAATAGGATTTTCTTGAGATGGGATTGTCAGGAAGCAATATATGGTAAACACTCCTACTCTCTTTGGATTATCATACTTCTTCTGTTACATTTCTTGTGGGAAAACTTACGGAATCTGAACTAAACCTGTTGAAAAGCCTGTTTTTAAAATGGAGCAATAAAAGAATTTTTATTTGATGTCCCATCCGTTCTCTTGGAAATATCAAACCTGTGTGTGAGGGACCTCAGACCAAGTCAGTAGAAAGGTCCACTAGAAACAGAATTTTGGGCTTAGGTTTTAGTCACTAAGTTTCCTAACCAAAACTCAGAACTGACTCATGACTCTTGTAGCTTCTTGCAATGTTAAGATGAGGCCTTCCAATTACAGGTGGATGGAATTGACCTCAGAGATGCCAGCCACGAACAAGCTGTGGAAGCGATACGGAAGGCAGGCAATCCTGTAGTCTTTATGGTACAGAGCATTATAAGCAGACCAAGGGTAAGCATAAAGAATGTGAAAAGAGATGTACTGCATAGTAATAGATGAAGCAAATGTTCAAGATGGTAGTATTTGGGAATGGGATATTTAATCCTGAAAGTGCCATCTCAACTATTTTAGGAGCAAAGATTTGATATAAGTATTATTTCCATTTAGAATGAAATCGATTTGGATTTGGAAATACCCTCCAGCACACCGTCCTCAAACTATTTTGAAAAGCCTCAAGAAAGATAATGTGTTGGGGGGCAGAGTAGGAGTCTAACTAAAACCATCTGTTAGAGATTGACAGCGCGTCTGAGGAGCGCATGCAGAAATACAGCACCTATTAAAAAATCTGTGGACGTTAATGAAAGGACCTAGAAGTACATGGAAGTTTTCCGTCACTAAGCTGCATGGACATTGCAGATAAAAGCTACTGAGCTTTAATATAAGATGCTTCCATCACTAGAAACTAAACTTCCTTATTGTAGAGTCTGTGTAAGCTGCATGTTTATTTACTAGTTGTCTAATAACTCTTGTTCCCCAGCCAGAGTCTGTTTATAGCTCTTCTTCAGCTTCTGCTCCCTGTGGGCGGAAAACTACTAACCCATTTTATCGTCAGTCATCTAAGGTAAAGTTGCATGAAAAAGATCTTATGAATGTTGGTATTGACACTCAAACTACTAAAGTAATGCTTTTGCATTTGCTGTGATGTGAACAGAATTGCCGCTACTTAATGTTTAGGCCTATTTGGGATGGAACTGATGCCATTGCTTTATCACTTCTTTTATTTAGAGAATGCCTCTTTGCTATTTTTGATTGCAGTTCTTAATTCTCTATTTTCAAATTAAGCCTGTTGCTTATTTCTTGGCTATACTAACTCTTGTTCTCTGTAAGCAGAAACGTTGCAAATGCTCTTTCTGTACCCTTATATTATGTTGTGGTCTTCATAAATGTCATTATGTTTATCATTTTCATCTTTTGAAACTTGCGTTTGTACTTAATAATAAGATTTTATAAAGGAATTTTCTGCTTTCATTCATGTCCAGTCACCCAAGTAGCTAGGTGCCTGCACACATGACCTATAATTATTATGGTACCACTGTGTTTTTAACCAGGCAGTCAGGAGGCAATGTAGGTAATGAGTCCATTTCTTCCCTTTTGTTTTTTTTCATGCAGGTTTAGTACTCCAGAACAGCCTGAATAATGCAAGTGGCCTGTGAAAAAAATAGTGATAGTTTTGATAATAAGAAGTTACCCATTGAGTCTGTGTTTCATTCTGATCCCCCTCTGTGTATTTCTGAGTGAGAAATAATGTATTACTGATTAGGGTCCCATAGTAGTGTCACAGCATTATGCTGTATGAAATGCTGGATAGTTTCTGATAACTTAGCATCTTGGACACATTGATAAAATTCTGAATGGAAGTTGGGTGAGAAAAAGAAAAACAGAAGGAAAAAAATCCTGTTACTTTAGACTTTTATTTGAATTTTAAAAAATAGTTAAAGAGAACTCCCTTTATTTTAGCATTTGCTCTTCTTGTTCTAGACTGTGCAAAAAAAGTATGCTAAACTGAACTGTTCAGGCAAATTCAAATGTTCCATATTTCACCATAACAGTCAATCTGTATTAATACAACACTGCTGCATGGATTAGTATTAGGGCTAGTATTTTGGGAGCTATGCCATCATGACAAAATAAAAAAGGCAATGTTTTGAATGACTGTAGCTGAACTTTTGTTTCCTGTTTTACTAGGATTTTACTGTTGATACATGAAGTGTTTGTGATGCTTATTTTAATGGCCTAAAATTTCAACAAGATAGATTTTAAAATTCTATGCAGATGATATGTAATTTTTAAAGTGTAATAGGATGATTACAGTAGCAATTTACTTTTCACAAACCTTTCTTTATAATACTCAAAATCAAATGTGAATCACATATGCAGAAAATCTTGTACCCTGGGGAAACAGCCTGTTGACTTTGAGTGACTTGACAGTGAAGAAACCTTGGTCATTTGTGTCATTACTTTGTCACTGCTGAAGATACAGTTGAGCCAAGACATTTGTTGTCTTACCAATGGAATCACTTTTTTGCTTCATGGTATTTGAAAATAAATGTTTATGGATACATCTACTATTTTCAGGAGCATTTAAAAAATCAAATGTTTAAGACATTTTTAATAGCACCTATGGATTAAATTACTATTGATATAAATGGTCTTGGAAGGTTTTCACATTTCCAGCAGTGTTTCATATTTTCCAGCAGTGTTAAACTTACAGCCCTAAGACTTTCAGGTAATTGCCAGATGGATGCACCCAGTGTAGAAGTTACTTCTAACTATACACAGTATATTTCCAGTATACTACTTGAAATCAGAGCTATTTCTTCCTTATTAAGGAAGATTCTGATCTCGAAATAGAATACAGTACAAAACTGCATAAGGAATATAAATGGTCCAATTATAACCTTTTATTTGCTCTGAATGTGTAAACTCTTTATTTCTGTTAAATTATATTGAGAAAGTACCCTGCTTCAGGGGAAGACCAGAGTATTTAATTTCAATAAACTATAATTTCAGGCAGTTACACATGCATATGCACATATACAAAGTGTAAAAAAATAAAAGTTCTTTTTAGCAATGAAATCTGCTTAGAGATGCTTAATATTACTCAGCCCTCGCTTTTACAAAATCAACAGTGAGTGTATTACCACAGAAGTTATATCAATGTATGAGGATCTGTGGTTTTCAAAATAAAACTAAACCTATTGCATTATTACAGATAAATGTGTTTATCCTAACTCAGAAATCCATATTTTTTCAATTAATTAATGTGTAAGTGTCCCATATGCTGAGATGTTTGCAAAAAATTGTTCAAATATCACAGCACATAAATGCTGTGTAATTCTCCACTTGATATACTTTGTGGTCTAGAACAGGTGTGAGGATTGGTGGTTTTGCTTAGTTTGTATTATGCTTTCCTTTTAGAGCCCTTCCCTGCCTCACCCGCAGAACAGTGTTTTCAGTAGGCCAGCTGTCTTCAGCAGCACTAACCCATTTGCTGATTCTTCTCAGTTCAACACTTCTAAGGTTGGATGATGACACACTATCCTTTCACTCACCAAACATCCTATGTGTGCTTCTTTCCCATTGCTGTCTCTCTCCCTTTAAATTACTTTATACCAGTTTGGGTTATGTGCTGTGCTGATGAACTTGAGAACTTGATGTAATGAATTTAGAAGACACAGACATGCATATACACAGAAAATTTATGGAGAAGTTAAAAAATGCCAGCTCCATTAATCATAACCACTAAATCTGATCTATTCAGAGCTACCAAAGGAGTAGGTTTTCAGTTATAAGATCAGTCTCTGAGGTATATGTTAAAATACTAAGTGAAACTCTCTCATCAGTGTAAGGTATTTTGCTGCTATGTACTTCTTTTTGTTTTTTTGTGGTTATGACTTCCCAGCTTTGATATGTCTTCTACTTTTGCATGAAAAAAACCCCAAAAAACTGGCAGCTTTTTTTTAAGATGCTTCATGCAAATAGTTTCCCTCTGCTTCTTGAAAATTCTTTTAATGCACCATGAATAGGATGCTGATGTCTTTGGAAAAAAGAAAAAAAGTTGGATTTTTTTTTTCTTTTGTGGCTAGTGCTTACTTACTGCATGTTATTCACAATAGGGACAGTGTTAATCTCTAATAAAAAAACCTTAATCCTAGTATGCATGCATTTTTTATTTAATAAAATAATTTATAGCTGGTTTTAAATCTTGGAAGTGATTGTGTTCTTTGTCTATTTTCCCATGTTGTCTAAAATATTGAATGTGCAACAAACACTGATATGATATGATATGATATGATATGATATGATATGATATGATATGATATGATATGATATGATATGATATGATATGATATGATATGATATGATATGATATGATATGATATGATATGATATGATATGATATGATATGATATGTGGTGTATAATTGCATGTGTATTTTGAAATCTCTTTTTGTGTTTGTTAGAGTTCTTAGGAAAGGGAATAGGCGTGTAACATAAATGATGACTTCCGTTTTTGTTATTTTCAAAAGTATTTCTGAAAAACATTGCATGCATTTAAAAAAAAACTGGTCATCCTGTAGTTTATGCATAATTCTTTTCTTAGCATTGATATAAGAATGGCCTTTTGTCATCTCCTTTTCTGAACTGAGATTTATGTGTAGTGAGAAACTTCAATAACTCAGAGTCCTTAGTAAACCCTTAAATACTCTTGTCCATTTATAAATCAAGTTAATAAAGTTGCCGGAGTTAGTAAAAATGAATCTGTAGTTGAAAGTGAGTTACTGGTTAATAGTACTGTGTATTGCCAAAGGTGCTATAACATGAAGATTGCTGTTTTCTGTTACTGTAGGAGGTATCAAATCCAATTAGGGTTACCTTCCGTTGTTCCCCAACTAACCCTTTTGCTCCCACACCATTCAAGGTTTGTCTTAATTCCTGTCAGTTGGTCCTACTGTATGTGTGCTGTACATTTCTACATGGTCTGTGATAACTTCTGCAGTACTGCTTCTTCTTCTGCTTATGCCTTCATTTTTTCAAGTTCCAGACTTGCTGCCATTTTCAGTATTTGCTTGGTTGTGATCAGAGTGACCCTGATAGCTAAATGGGTTCAGCAACTGTTGCATGCTTTGCATTTTAAATGAAATACTGTGGTGTGGCACACGGAAAGTATTTCATGAGTTAAACCCTTTTAGGTTTTTTGTGTATTGCCCGATTCAGGGAGTTAAAGTCTTATGTGTGTGTAAACTGTGGGGACTGCCTTCTGCTTGTGGCTGTTCAAATATTTCAGGCTGAGTTCTGCAGGCAGGACATGTTCCCCTCCCCCCGAATGGCATTGTAGCACAGTTTTTACCCTCCTACAAAGGAGCCTTTCACTTTCATTTCAACATTTCCTTAAACCTCAGAAATGTTCAGATTATATTATGTTGTTACGTGTTTGGAATGGTACAAAAAGATATATTTTTTTTGTCAGTCATACTATGGTGGCTGCAGTTAATAAGAGCTAATCTGTCAGGATGTGGCCCTACATCCACACCTTACAAATCTTCCAGAGGTCCTTTACACCAGTATTTTGTTCCATTTTTTGATCGTGTTGTCTTTAACTTTTGATGTTCTTGGACACTGTCAGTTACAAATAGTACCTCTAAAGTAATATGTTAATTTTGGTTTTAAAACATAAAAACTAAGGTTTGGTGGTCTGGTTTGATGTCACACTTTTATTGGATTTGTGTTGCAAGATAGTCGTAGTTGAAGAGGCTACGGGGTGACTTTTTCATATATTTTACCCCCTGTCCAGCTGAAGAAGGGAGTGATAAAGCAACTTTGGTGGGCACGTGACCTCCAGCCAGAGTCAACCCACCACAACACTGTATTTCCTAATTTTTCCCATTTTTCTCATTTTTTAGCTTTAGTAAAACTCTAGGAAGAACTCTGAAAAGAGAGTTTCTATAACTTCTCTCCCTTTTGCCCCTCCTTGATGTGGAGGTATATTACCAACTTCTCTTTTTGTGGACACATGAATTTTAGATTGTGAAAAATAATTTCTGATGTTATTAGTTAGTGTTTCTACTCTTCTCTGATTCTAGTAGGTGACAATGTCTTTGTCAGAATTTTGTTGCTTCAGTTTAGGGATGTTAGGTATCATCTTAGAAGGATGGAATTGTCTAAGATTTGAAGCATGGTGCAGTGTGACTACTGATACAAAAAGTCATATAGCACTTATATACATTTTTCATAAAAACTACTGGCTTGAGTGTCACTTCTCACACTTTAGACATTTAATGACTTCTTAGTTAAGTTCACAGAACAAGTTCCTAAATGAAAGGAAAATCTTTTTCAAGCAGAAGCAGAATGAGAGAACTGAAATAGGGCATTTGCAATATCTTTATGTCATTAGGGTTACACAGTGAAGATTAGTAATTTTTGTTCAGACATAGGACCTTTCTTAAATTTCAAAATGACTAAATTGGTAACTTGTCAGTTTCTCAACACATTCAATTTGAAAGCTGATAAAGTCTTCCGAGGTGTATGTTGTTATTCATTTCACTGTTGCCTCTGATGAAGAGATTATTACCTGAGTGATTTTGGTACCTAAAATACCATCTGTGATCCTGTGTTCAAACCCGCTGGTGGAGGTAGTGAGGGCTGAAATTATGAGAATCGGGTTATGAAGCTAGGGCAACACACCTGAAAACTTAAGTATTGTAAAAGTACTTGGTTTTAATTTAAAATTCTTGTTGTTTACTTCAGTAGCTGATCAGCAAAGTATCAAGGTTCTTTAGCTTCATAAGCTAAAGAATGATGATATTCAAAGAGAAGTTTCTTGCTTAAGGTTTACTCTAAGCAAGGCAAAATTATACAAATTTCACATAGTGAAATTCCTTATGAGAGTCCATATTCCTAAACGGAACTATCTTGAATGGAAGGCTGCAAGGCTGTAGCTTTGAACAGTTAACTATTATATTGCAGTAGTGGTGCATTTATACTCTTAACTTTTTATGAATATGAATTGAACACATCAAGACCAAAAGTATTTTGTCTCTTCTGATTTAACCTGTATCCTCCTTTGTTTGATCTCTGTGCAGCTTATAGGAAACTAGTAAAGGAGACTGAAAAGGTCTTGTCACAATGGATTTCTTCAGTTATCATCTGTTTAATTTTGATTTTTAACTGTTCTTTCAGTTAATGTGCCAATAGCTTTTTTTATTTCCTGAATGTATTTTTTAAAGTTCCCAGTTTTTTCTTTACTTTTTCTTTCCCCATATTTGGCTTTCTAAGCATATGATGGGAGGAAATTATATGTGATGACTTTTAAAAATAAAATAAGTCTTTACAAATCTGGCATTAAAACAAAAGCACTTGAGTCTTCATAAGAGGCTTTTTGTGAAACATAAAGTGGCACATAAAACTTTACTGAATTGGGCTTTTACTGTGAGTTGTTTGCTTCCAGATACATTTTGGAGTGATGTTTTTTCTTACCACGCCTGGTGTTTGTTTCTGTCTTTGATTTCTCCACCTTTCTGTGCACTGTTACTAATTTAGAGTTTCAGCTGCTTGGTATTGAAACTTTGAAGCTTTAGTCATTGCCATTTTGACATTTTTGTATACTAGTTTGCCCTACAGAGAGCCTACACCTTCTTAGCCACTTCATTTTTCTTCTTCTCCACAGGCATTTGGTCAGTCTGATACAGAACCAGAAAAGACTTCGCTTTTTAACTTGCCTCTGCCCCCTCCTTCAGCATTTTCAGAAATGAGCTGTGATGTTGCACAGTCATCTTCTGTCAGAATCCCAGAAGATGTGGAGAAAGAGGATGAGTTTGGTTACAGCTGGAGTAAGTTTTTCCTGTCTCAGTGTTAAAATTGCACTGAACAAGACACAGGTGTGGGAGCATCCAGTTGGACCTGCTTCTTTCTCATGTGCATCATGGTTTGGGTTCTAAGGCTGCTGTTTTAGTTGTGCTTAGTCAGATGCACATAGTAAAATATAAAACTAATTTCTTCATTGTTTTGCAATCTTTCTCTGTGGTCCAAATTTAGTGTAGGACTACTTGAAGAAGTTCGGTGTACTCCAGGTAACTGTTGGCAGTGATCAATGTGATAGTATATGTTACCTGAAAGTGTTACAAGAGAGAAGATTACTTATTTTATGTATGAATTTTTTAAAGAAAATTTATTATATTTTTCTGAAGTTATGAGGAAAACAAGAAGCTAGAAATATTATTATAAATCACCTAAGGCTTGGCTTAAAAGCAGGTGTGGTTTAGACTGAAAATAAAATCATCCATTTTGGGCTTCTGCTGTTAGATAGTGCCCACTGAGCCCTGATCTTGACTCTCTAGGTGACTTATGAAACTTTCTAATCTAAGTCCAAACTCTACTATCCACACTTTTACATTTAGAAAAGATCATGCAGCGCTATGGAAATCTACCAGGGGAGCTACACATGATTGAGCTGGAAAAAGGAAAGACAGGTCTGGGACTTAGTCTTGCTGGTAACAAAGATCGATCCAGGATGAGTGTCTTTATAGTGGGAATTGATCCAAATGGAGCAGCTGGAAAAGATGGCAGGTTACAGATTGCAGATGAATTGCTAGAGGTGAGTTTTTGCAATTTATACTGAAACCCAAATGTGCTGACTTCAAATACCAGATTTTTGCTGAAATATATGTTTTTCAGTGGATTTTGAATTCCTAAATTTACCCTAGTTCATATCAGTACGTTATCAGATTTTCCTTCTGATGTATGCCAAATAGGTGTAGTGGTTTTGTTCCAGGTTGTAATAACACCAAGTTGTGAGTTAGATCCCTGTATGCACCATTCATTTAAGACTTGAACTCAGTGATCCTTGTAGGTCCCTTCCAGCTCAGAAGATTTCACAGTTCTGCATGAAGTGTAGAAATGTGGGATGACAGCAGTTTCTGAGTTACAGAAACATATGGAATAGCAATGAATTGCAGACCGTGAAAAATACTTAAGTCCTCCAGTCCATCCATCTGTGGAGTATTCCAGACTTTATAATTACTTTTCTATTTAATAGAAGTGTGATAATGGCAGAATATTTTTATATTGTGTAATACAGAATATGGAAATTTAATTGGAGAAAGAGGAACAGATCTATTTTTATTATGGACTTCTAACTCATGATGTGTTTTAAGTGCTGTTTTCTAGTGGGGTGGAGTGACCGAACCACTAAACATGCAACTAACATTTCAAGTATATATGTGAGCATAATTTATGTTTCTATATTCCCATGGTCCGGCTGATGATACTTGGAGATGTGTTCCCTACTATGCTTTTCCCATTCTTTTTGATAGCAGTAAGCAACATTACCCTCACAGAAATTCGTTGTGTAACTTAAAAGCTATATGTGGAAGTATTTGAGGGTATAGTGGGGAAGTGGTATAGAGAAGGAATGGTAAATCTGAACAAAGCTTGAGGGAAATATTGAGTAAATCATATAGGCTGGAACTTGCAGACTAGGAAAGAAATTACGGTATTTTTGGCACTGTGGACCAAGTCTCATAGAGGGAACTTTGTTGCCGACTCCAGTATTGTGAGTTCACTTGAAACTTCTGTTTTTTAAATCCTGTTGTTGAGGAATATTCTGAGGTGGAATATTCTGAAAGCATGTTGAAATACATCTGTCTGAAGCTATTGTCTTGTGATTTCTTGCTTAGTGTCTGCACTCTTGTCCTGGTTTGGGCAAATTTTGGGAGACAACCTCTAAAGCGGTTCCTCCAGAAAAGCTGACTCAAGTGGCCCCTCCCCCCCCAACAGGTCCAGGAAAAAATTCCTTAGAGAGAAGTGGGAAAAAAACTGTTTTATTCAACAGTCAAATGACCAATATGAGCAATACTTAAACAACAAATTGTCTCACTGCTCCGAGGAGATGACAAATTGAGAACAGTCCCTC